>JAJAGP010004547.1:0-47800 GCA_025084515.1 Ancistrus triradiatus | reverse complement strand
AAGGAAATTGACTGGGTGTGTCCTTATTTTCTACCTCCAATTTGAGTGATTCCATACTTTTTTCCTCAGAATTGAGTGATTCCATATTTTTTTCCCTGTGCTTGGTCAATAAAAGTAACATTCACTGACTTCCACAATGTTTTCTCTTCATTTCTTTGAGTGTTCCTGAAAGCCAACAAGTTGCACTTTGGAATGACCATATTATTGTATCATGTTTTTGATCTGAGTTTGTTTTACAGAATGAAATGTCTGAATGAGTGCTCATCCAAGACTGGTGATTCCATACTTTTTGCCAGGGGTTGTAACATATACTATTCTACCAACTGAAGCAAATCGAAGTGAGATCCTGGTGTTATAACCAAAGTCTAGAATCCCGTTTGATTAGCGATTATAAATTTGTATGATGAAGCTCTTAAATGTAAATCTTGTCAGTCAGAAATGTAACGACAGACTAATAGAACATCAGCAGCTTTGCTTTGTTAAGAGCTGGATTTAACAGATAACATAGCAATACCTGTCATATTAACTTCCTGCCATGTGTTTAATGAAAGACGCTGAGTTTAACTCCAGCAAACTACATCATTATGAGTGATGAAGCTGATTCAGTTTATTTTTGTTGATTGGGCTAAAACTGATCTTCTGCCTCGTTGCTCTTCAGTCGAGCTGTGAATGTTACAATCGATACCCCGATTGGGAGTAGAACAGTGAAGGCGTGAGGTGTTGGATGTTTGTGTAGTGCAGGTGATGGTGCTGAGCGCCGATCCGTGAGGCAGCGTTGGTCCAGTGCTGTCCTGGCAGCAACAACACACAGTGGTGGCTTTGCAGGAAGCCACGGGGAGGCACAATCGTGACCTGGAGCTTCAGTGGCGGCAGCAAGCTGAAGAGGAAGAATACACGCACCGTAAATGCATGTGAAAGTGAGTTATAATCAAAGCACATTGAACTGTTATCTGGTTATGTGGCTAGCTGTGCCAGCAGGTTTTTGGGTTGACGCTATATAACGTATACATATATACATGTATATACGTATATATATATATATATATATATATATATATATATATATATATATATATATATATATATATATAGCATCGATATATTCAGTTGGGCAGAAAAGTATTTAGTCAGCCACTGTTCCTACTTAGAAAGATGAGAGAGGTCTGTAATTTCATCATAGGTACACTTCATCTATGAGAGACAAAATGTGAAATCCAGAAAATCATGTTGTAGGATTTTTAAAGAATTTAATTGTAAATCATGGTGGAAAATAAGTATTTGGTCACCCAAAAAATAATCAAGATTTCTAGCTCTCACAGACCTGTAACTTCTTCTTTCAGAAGCTCTTCTGTCCTCCACTCATTACGTGTATTAATGGCACCTGTTTGACCTCGTTATCTGTATAAAAGACACCTGTCCACAGCCTCAAACAGTCATGCCAAACTCAACCATAGCCAAGACCAAAGAGCTGTCGAAGGACACCAGGAAGAAAATTGTAGACCTGCACCAGGCTGGGGAGAGTGAGTCTACAATAGGCAAGCAGGCTGGTGTGAATAAATCAACTGTGGGAGCAATTGTAAGAAAATGGAAGACATACAAGACCATTGATAATCTCCCTCGATCTGGGGCCCCACGCAACATCTCATCCCGTGGGGTCAAAATGATCATGAGAATGGTGAGGAAAAATCCCAGAACTACACGGACACATACACACTTACTCTCTCCGGAGAGAGAACGCTGAGAGGCAACGCTACTGGCAACCCAGAATCATTAGGGCCGATTTCACACAGGACGCATGCTGTTTTGTAGTTGTTAGTGTTGAAGATTTGTTGGAAACATATGCCTTTGTAACTATGAAAGCCACACTTTTTGTACCCATATAATCATTTACATCTTATGTATTTGCATTTCTAATTGTGACGATGTCACTCGTTCAGACTAAGTGTCTTTGAGACTTGGATTTTGTAGGTGCGTCTCACCCTGAGCTGAGAAAGTACAGGATGGTCTTTGACCTTGGAAGTGTTTATCAGTTTTGCGAAGTGTGGTATGTGTGCACGTAAGATATGTTGTACGCAGACATGCTGTAAACTCCAGTAATTTGGGTTATTTCACATGTTCATGTGTATAATTACTCAATCATTTGTAATTAGATTAATAAGCAAATTTATTCTAAGTGATTCTGTAAGCGCATGTGATGAATAACTATACTTTTGACATTAAAGTTGTAGTTTAAAGCTTTTTCATGGTCACAGAGATTAATCATGATCTGGATTATAATTTAATTATGTAAGAATTGAATACAATTTATATGTAGAAGTTAGAGACTTGATGCTGAAATTAAAAACTGGGATAAAGTTCACTTGCCAGGTCAGGATGGCCCGAGGGGGGAGACAAGGGTGGAAATAAGGGTGGAGATAAGGTTGGCGCCAGGGGAGGAGATGTTCTAAAAGTTGGAAAACAACAATGACATAATGTCTGGACTTAACTGAGAAGTATATAAGCAACGGAGAACTGTTGAGCTTTGGCATCTCCCCATCGCTGTTATGATGTGTGGTTGTCCTTATTGCCTATACTCTTGAGTAGATGCAATAAAATTGTTTGCTTCTCCACTGAAACTTTAATTCGGCTTGTGAACAGTGAACAGAATGTATTGTCAAAAAAACGTAGAAACAGTAGAAAATTGGAGGCACAGCTGGGATTTGGAAACAGCATAACTGGACGACCATAGAACACCACATCTGGCTGAGGGGGGCAGTATCCAGACAACAACAGAAAAAACGTGGCCACCAGGAAAGCAATTTATGCTTACAATTTCTGTGTTTGTGTGGGGACGCTGTCTCACTGGATGGTAAGAGTGTTATTTAGACTAACTTTAAGCCAAGACCCAAATAATTAAGAACCCTGTTAAATTATGGGGTACAAGTGTAGATTATTGTAGGTGGAGAAGCAAACAGAATTTATGTTATGTGTTTTTTGTGTTGTATGTCATGTCATGTGTGTTTGTAGGATCCTTGAAAAGGTAGTGAATTAAAGAGATAAGGGAATGAAGTGTGCCAGCCGAGGATCAGTGCCGGCTGAGCAGATAAGAGATAGGGGCACCCGTTGAGCCGAGGTTGAGTGATGGCTGTTTGTGCGGACAGGAGGGTCAGGATGGTGCAGGGCTTTTTAAAGGCTTGGGAATTTACATAAGGTAAAACCAGTTAAGGGAGAGGGGGAATCTGTGGCAACTTTCGAAGCGATGGGGATGGTTTTCTGAATAGAGAACCTGAAATAAGACTTGTGCCGCTTACAGAGCGGTGTGGGGACGATTGTGGGGATCCAATTAACTTATATGGTTAAGTACCATCTAGAGCCGTGACCCGGACGCTAGTGCTCCTGCGTATGTGCGTGAATCCAGTCAAATAGGGCTGGAAGGTTTGATGGACGCTGAGAATCAGATAAGCCATCCCATAGTTTTTTGTTTTTATGGAAGTGAAAAAGCACAGTTAGTCTAAGGTGTGGGGCAACAGGAATCCAGTATGCACCCCCCTATTGTTTACGGTGAATGTCTTGTTTAATGTGTAAATGTGTATGTGTTTAGTGGATGTATGACAGTGCGAGAGCAGCAGGCCAGTTGTGAGAGTAAGAGAAGAGAATACTGTGCGTGTAGTGTACACGGAGTGAATGAGATACACTGCTAGAGTGTGTGTGTGATCTTGACAGTGAGAAACCTAGATGTGTGTGTGTGACTGGTATGTGTGTGAAACTGCAGAGAGGGGAGAAAAAGAAAACAGAAAAGTTAGAGTAAAACTGTTGGATGGGAATAAAAATAAAAAAAGAAATATTTAAGCAGGGTAGAAAGGGTGGAAACAGAGTGCATTATTAGAGGATGTAAAAATATATATATATAAAGATATATGAAATTACTTAATATAAGAACCAACTTAATAAAGGTAGACGTAATCGAAAGAGAAAATAAAGTAACACGCAGCATGCTGTAGGGTGTGATAATTATAGAAATGTGGTATCCAAAAGTGTGTTTATGGATGAACCACACCAAGCATCCAAGGGAAATTTTGTTTTAAATATTCTTTAAAATATTTGGAGTTTGATTAGTTGGTTGAAGAAGCAAGATTTATATATGTGTTGATAAATCTTCATTGTCATAGTTAACTGGTGAAAAAAAAAGCCTAAGCTTTTAAAATGATATCATGCTAGTATATATTATTAATGGATTATACAGATATTGTAAGGTATGAATATTAATATTATAATAAAGGGTGACAGAAAACATGAACTGTTCAAAAATGTCCTATTCTACCTATCTATTTGTTGCAAATATGAGATTTCCTAGAGTAGACCTGTCAGGGGTGCCACCTTTTGACGCTAGGTGTAGCATTGAGATACCTTTGCCGGTGGCATCCCTGGGAGCTTCTGTAATCGGCCGCCTCGTTAGTAAAGCTAATGATCCTCACCTGCTTCCTTTGGCTATTTAAGAACCTCGCCAGTGGCAGTAGGTGTTGGATTATGCGACTTCTGACACGCTTTGCAAGCCCGATACTCGCTACGGCTTTTTAGAATAAGGCATCGTTGGCCAAATGTGTTGTTTGAGACCACACTGGTCTCTACTCCCGGCACGCTTTGTAAGCCCCGATCCCCGCTCAGCTGCGCTTAATAGGGAATCGCTGGCAGAACGTGCCGTTGAGACCTCACCAGTCTCATCCCTGCGCTCTTTTTAGAGCCCCCGCGCTTCTCCCCTTTATTTCCGGATTTGTTTCTTCCGCTTTTATTTATTTCTAGGCTCAGCGGACGACCGGCCTCGTCAAGGAGGTCGGCCTTGTAGTGTTCCAGAAGGACACGAGGTAAGATAGGGTAATAGTTTAGTGTAGGGTTGAGAATTTCCCACGCTTAATTCGCTGCTATTCCCTTTCAGGCTGCCGCCCGCATCAGCGGCACTTCCGCTTCCCACCGCTTTTAGCGATCGGGTTTTCAATCGCCTTGTTCCTTTTTTTTGGCTGGCAAGCGATAACGTTTTGCTTTCGCTTCGCTTCCCTATTTGTTTGTTAAGCAGGACGCGCGTTTCTTTTACACGCGCGCCCGTAGTATTCATTTTTTTATTCAGTAAAAACCGGAGCCCTTGCTCCGCCTCCTCTCCCATTCTCCGGCTCGCTTGCGCTGGGTGACGTCATTGCCCCCCTCCTTTCGCTCTCCTTCCAAAGCGAGCCGGCTCTCTTGTGTGTGTATGTGAGCTTTCCCTCACGCACACAGGAGATAAGCAAACCGGCGTGTGTGTGTGTGTGTGTGTGTGTGTGTGTGTTTTCCCTCACAGGAGATTGGGTTTTGTTGGTTATTTCTTTGATTTAACCTCAGTGGTCTGGTGGAGTGATCGGTTATACCACTAATCATTGACGCAGTTGACCTGGATTTGCTCCCCAGCCACTCAGGTGACTTTCTTTATTTAGTTTCTCATTTATTTGTATTTTATTATTTATTGTTTTATTTCTTTGTTCTATTTCAGTTCACTACTACCATCTGGAGCTAACTGCACTTGGGTCCCAACCCCTTTATATTTCGTTTAATACGGTTCGCCACTTCTGGGGGTTTTTTTTGTGTAAAAGTATGGCGAACCGTGACAAGACCAGCAAATAAGTTTAGTATCTGATAGATTTTAGGAAAGGTTGTTTAGAAATATATAAAATAAACAAAATATATAGAATCTGTGAGCTATACGTTTAAGTATAGAATTATCAGATTAGAAAAATTTTAAAGTCTGTGGGTATAGTATGTTTTAAACTACACCTAAAACAGATTCGATAATGCTGAACAGAATTGATTTAAAAATGTTGGAACTTATTTATAAACATAAACCTAGATGTCAAACATAAATTCGGCCATAACGGTAATAATAATATAATAAGGTTTTATTAAGTAGTTTTCCAAACATTTTACAAGGTGCCTTACACAAGTAAGAGAATTTTGAACAAAGGATTAGATAAAAGTATAATAATAAATATGAATGATAAAACAGTAAGATGAAAGAAAATAGAAACATTTAAAAGTATAGACGCAAAAAAGACTATGTAAAATTAAACAGATAAAACCTTAACAAAATGCTAACCTGGAGTAGTGATTAAATAAAAATAAATAAAAATAAAAAATACAATAAAAGAAATAAAAAAAGAATAAAGAATAAAAGAAATAAAAATACATGGTCAGTATGCATATCCTTTAGTAGATGTGAATATTTGCGAACATGAACTTCACCTGTTCGACATGTCACAGCATTTGAGTTGAGATCAGAACATTTATTAACACTTTAAACGCATAATAGTAAAGTTAGACTTTATTGAACACTGCTCTTACATGTTTTAAATTGTAAGCAGAAATCAGTAAATCATGTTACTCAGTTAGGTATGATTTAATTTGGGCATGGCTGAATGGGTCTGAAAATGGGGTTTTATTTTTTTAAGGTAATTAACTTATGTACATATGAAAGGTAGAAGAAATTTCTGCTGGACCATATGATTATATTTTGTATGAGACCATGCTAATGTTTCATCTTTTTTCTTGTTACAGGTTGATTTAAACATTCCTCTAGACCGAAGGAAATCTACATTTTTACATCTCTAGGAGATCCAGAACTCCATGTATTGTTGTTGATGATACTGATGATAAATGTGAATGTGCAAAATGAATTTAATAGCTAATAAGTGTTCATTACTTTTTAACTATTTTAATTCCCGATAGCATCTGTATCGCATGTATAGTACTTTTTACAACATCTTAATCACTTTCTTCTAGTACCGGCGGATTATATTTTTCACCGCTAATTGTTATTTAGTAACATTACAGGTATACCGGCTTGTGTTTGCAGTAATTAGCCATTAGCCAATTACCAGAGTTGCGTCTTTTTGGCCTCATCTTTTGCAGTAGTGTGTGTTTTTATAACATTTTTACAGCCTTTTCCCACCTTCTTTTTTCTGAGACTTGGTTTTTTGTGACATTTTGTATTAACTTTTGTAGCGTAATAGCTGGATTACAGTTCTTCAACTCTCTATACCCTCTGTTCGAACGGTTGTCGAACAATAAAACATTACGACACCTTGGAATGCAATGGCCCCCTCTGGACAGGATCTTACCCCACCAAGTGATGGCCCATCAATGCCAGACTCTTGCTCAAACCAACAGAATCGGAGGTCTGTTTACAACCTTCAACATCTCGGCAATCATAAACTAAGTCCATGTGTCAACCTTAAAAGGGGGTTTCAACGGTCCAGGCCACCAAGTTCAAGTCAAGTCAAGTCAAGTCAGATTTATTTATATAGCGCTTTTTACAATGGAGAATGGAGCAATTGTCCTCAAAGCACTTTACAAGTTTAGATGATCTCCTAATAACTAACGTCCAATCCCAAATTGAGCGAGCCTAGGGCGACCGTGGCAAGGAAAACTCCCTAGTTCTAGGAAGAAACCTTGGGAGGACCAAGACTCAAAAAGGGACCCCCTCCTGGGCGGCGTAGATGATAAATCTAAGAGCGAACAAGTCCAGGAGTCACCGTTCGAATAGAATGTTAAAGTATGCCCATCGACTTAAGTGGCCCGGGTATATGGATCCAATCTAAGAGCGAAACTAAAGTCTGAAGTATGGTTCGAATAAAATGTGAAATTAATGCACAGTTGGAGCTCCATCAGATGTACATCATTTTGGGCCGGAACTGCCGGACACAGCTCGAGAGAAAACAGAAAATGTAATTAAGTTATTGATTAAGAAGCACAGTGGCTATTAACAATCACTGGATGCCATGTAATCACTGATGCCCAAGTGTAAGCATGATACCCCCCTGAGCATTAGCTATAGCAGCATTCTAGAAAGCTAGAAAGAGGAAGAACTGGAAGGAAACAACAGCCAAGAGGATCACATGCGACATTGGCAACCCCACGCGTCAGAAGACAGCAAACCCACGTCTCTGATCACCAATAATACTCTTTTATTTTATGACTGAACCCCCAGCTCTGCCCTTATTCAGGCAAGGTTGCAGAGTCCAAGATCCACGAGGAACCCAAGCCTAGTCAGCCAGAACCGCCCACCTCGACACTCCCTCAAGCGACACGGAGGCAGGCCAGAACATGACTTCAGACTCCCGGCCTCACAACCCAAACCATGCAACCTGGTCTAAATCTAGTCAAAAGCCTGCGGTAAATAAGTATGGTCTTTTTAGCCTAGACTTAAAACTTTGGAGAGTGTCTGAATCTCGAACGAAAGTGGGAAGTTTATTCCATAGTTGGGGGGCCATGTATGAGAAAGCCTTTCCCCCGGCTGTGACTTTTTTAATTCTAGGAACTAAAAGTAGTCCTGCACCCTGCGAACGAAGTAGACGAGTTGGATTGTAAAACTCTAAGAGTTCACTCAGATAATGTGGGGCCAGGCCATGTAGAGCTTTATAAGTTATAAGAAGTACTTTGTAATCAATACGGAATTTGACTGGTAACCAGTGTAGTGATAATAGAACAGGAGTGATATGATTAAATTTTCTAGTTCGAGTTAGCACTCGGGCAGCTGTGTTCTGAACTAACTGAAGTTTATTTATAGATTTACTAGAGCAACCAGTAAGTAAGGCATTACAGTAATCCAACCTTGAGGTTATAAACGCATGAACAAGTTTTTCTGCATCATTAAAAGAGAGGATATTTCTAAGTTTAGCGATATTACCTAATTGAAAGAAAGCAATTCGAGTGATGCTGCTAATATGTGCACATCAAAGGAGAGATCTGAATCAAATGTGACACCTAAGTTTTTTACAGACGGACTGGGCAATACTGGACAGCCATCTAGATTTAGGATAGATGCAGCCAACCTGTCTCTCACAGCCTTGGGCCCCACTAACAGAGTTAAGTAAGAGAAAATTAAATAACATCCAATCTTTCAATTCCTTTACACACTCCTCAATTTTGTTGATTGTAAGGCTGTCATTAGGTTTGGCTGATACGTACAGCTGTGTATCATCTGCATAGCAGTGGAAACTAATGCCATGTTTATGAATAACTGAGCCTAGTGGCAGCATGTACAGAGAGAATAAAAGCGGGCCAAGCACTGACCCCTGAGGCACACCATACTTCACTTTTGAGAGCTTAGACCTTAGAATATTTATATGAACAAACTGGTACCGGTCGGTTAAGTAGGATTTAATCCAAGAAAGTGCTAATCCCTTAATACCTACAGTATTTTCCTACCTACAGTTTGTTTAGTAACACATCATGATTTATAGTGTCAAATGTTGCACTTAAATCTAACAGAACACATCCCTTATCTGAGGACATTAACAAGTCATTTAGTACCCCAAGTAATGCTGTCTCAGTACTATGATGGGGCCTGAAGCCAGACTGAAATGTTTCATAAATTTCATTCCTTTGGAGGTAACTACAGAGCTGCTGATAGACGGCTTTTTCTAAGATTTTGGACAGAAACGGTAGATTTGAAATTGGTCTATAATTAGATATCACACAAGGGTCAAGATTGGCTTTTTAATCAGTGGTTTGATAACAACAGACTTAAAGGATTTGGGCACATAACCTAAGGCAAGGGATGAATTTAAAATAACTAACACTAGCTCTATAACACTAGGTAATACTTTTTTGAGAGACGTGTAGGAAATTGGATCTCTAAACAACATGTTGATGACTTAGACGAGGCTGAGCAGTGCGGATAGAGTTCAGTAATTAGTAACGGGGTAAAGTTTCTAATCTTGATTTACGCTAATTGAACATATGTTCTTCACTAGTGCTAGCATCTTGGAAAGGTTGCCTGAACGTTTTGGTGATGTGGATTGAGCATTGAGTTCTGTGCCTAATGTTTTCTATCTTATCATTAAAGAAAGTCATGAAATCATTACTGTTAAAATTACACAGAATGGGAGAGTCACTTTCTGTGGGGTTTTTTGTTAATTTGGAGACTGTATTAAAGAGAAATCTTGGATTATTCTTATTTTTCTCTATGATTGAAGAGAAGTATGCAGCTTTAGCTTTAGTGAGGGCATGCTTATACTCTGCCAAGTTCCAACTAGTCCAAACTTCTCTCTAAACGTTTCTTTTATGACCCTTTGTCTCAGTCGGCCTGGCACCAGAAAGACAGCCCTGGATTTACGACACCAAGAAACTATCGCCTTCCTTTTAAGAGCCAAACTTTAATAATGGTATTAAACTTTTGCTGGGAATAGATTATCCTCACTGGAACCTCTCAATTAGATAACACATGATATTTGCTTCATAATAAGTCCAAACACACCCATATGTAATTAGCTATTTCATGCAAAATGTGATCAGGGATATTTTTCATACTCTCATATATAATCATATATATATATATATATATATATATATATTCATGTCACTGATTCCTCGTGTATTTTCATATCTATTTGGTCAATGTGTTAGTATAGTGACCGTTCTATACGTAATATGGTCCAGTTATGCTATACTAATGGTTATGATTAGAAATAACAGCTGTTTTATCTATACGTATCGATCGCTCGGGTTTAATACTTGTTCATACTTATAAAGAACAGAAATGAAGTTGTTATTTAGAATGTACTGTTTCCTACATCTTGTATCGATCGTATTATTATTTGTTTAAGGAATAGTAAATGTATGTGCTGTAGTTAGAATGAATTAACGATTTTCTAGGTTATCAATTCAAGGTGCCTTTGATCATTTGAACCTTACAATGAAGCTCTGCGACTAAACTTGTAACTTTGAGGATTTTTGGTTATTATGTGATACTTTTAATCACCTTAGATATGTAGGAATATATTAATCCAAGTTAAAACATCTGTAGCTCATGGTGAAATAAGACACAACCATGATAGGAAGGATTTACTGATGAGTCGGCTTTTCATTGGCTAAGTCAGGGCAACTCCTTGTGCCTCCGCCTCCGGCCGCCCATGATCCGGAACATACAAAAGAACACGTGCCAACCGCGTGGTAAGCTTAGCTTCGAGTCTTTGTGCTTTTCTTTTGTCTTCTAAGTCTAGTCTTTTCTTTGTCTTCTAAGTTGCAACTTTTGTGTCAGCCTTTTTGTTATTCGTTTTGCTCAAGTTTTCGCGTTTATTTTACGTTAAGTTTCTTGTGTCCAGCAGTCTTAAGTAGTTCGGTATCGCCGAATTAGAAGATAGTTAAAAGACCAACCAGCCAAGATCTCCTTCACTCTCGACCACATCGTAGATTCTAAGTTTTTTTTAAAGTCTGTTGAAGCTCGTGGTGTGAAACGCGTGTGAAATCTGTGACCAAGATAAACTCTGAGATGTACGCACGCAAAACGTTGAGGAATCGTGAACGCCCGCAGCCTAAACTGGGAAGTGAGGCATCTCAAGTCAATGTGGTCACGCCATCGGCAAGAAACCAAAGAGCTAAGCCGCTAAGAGGCCTTTTCCGAGCCACAGTGTGCATCGAAAGACGGACGCCAACACACCCCAAAATCGTGTCTTTTGGATGGCCGGGCCAGGGTTGAACCACTCGAGTGACCTTCCAGGTGAGTACCGTTTATGGCTTTTCTGGGTCCCTGATTCTCGAACCTTGCGTTTGATCTTAAACCACGCTTCAACGTAGACTCATCCACGTGTAAGTAGTTTCTACCATACTATTCACGTTCAACGTAATTTTTTTTAGTAATAACTCACTACATCGTAACAAACTAGTTTATAACATCGACTCTGGGTAATTATTACGGTGCGATAAGTTACACATACAGTCATCTTGTTTTCTGATATTAATACTGTGATATATGTACGTTTGCCATCATTTCCTGATTTTAATACTGTGATACATATGTTATTACATCAGATAATCTGTTGGTATTGCCTTGGTTGTAGTTAATAAACTTGTTATAACCTTTTGAATTTACCGCCTGGTGTGGGGAAGTTTCATTCAAACAAAGGTTGAGAAACATAACTTTGAATTCACTATTCAGACCTAGACTGATCAATTTCTCTTTTCTGTTTTCAACTGGTTTCCGGATCTACCAGTCCACAAATGATCCGGTGATGCCCCGTTTATTCATTCAAAATTAATCAATTTAAAGTGTAGTCTTAGGTTTGCTACACTTTACATCGACGCTTTAGTCAAGCATTGCATTGGACCATCAGCTGCAGCTGACCCATATCTTCAATCGGCACCCCACAACACCACTCGAAGCTAAGTACCTTTAATTTATTATTTAATTCATTGTACTAACATGGCTTCTGCTGTGCTTGTTCCCTGTGCTGAGTGTGGCATGTTCAGCTATTCTTGCTCCGTCATTAGTTTAAATTTTATTTGTGATAGGTGTAGGCTTGAACCTAGTCTGACAGAGAAGATTGTAGTTTTACAGGCGTGCATCCAGATATTACAGAAGGCTAGCTCAGCTCCTAGCTTAGCAGATCTGAATGCCACAGGTGAAGTTAGTGCCCCCGCCCCAGCAGTGCCCTTGCAGCTGGGCAAGTGGGTGACGGTTCCACGACGTAGTCGTAAGGCTAGCCCACGAGAGCACCACACTTTACCTGTTCACGTGTTCAACAGGTTTACCTTCCTCAGTGATGCACCCACTGAGTAGCCTGTTGAAAGAGCTCTGGTCATAGGTGACTATTTTATGAGACATGAAACTAGCTACCCCTTTAGGGACACCAGCAGCTAGAGTTACATGTATCCTGGGAGCCAGAGTGCCGGACATAACGAGTCTTAATGAACTCGAGAGCCGCAGATTCTCTAGGATAGTTGTTCATGTAGGGGCTAATGATATACGCCTTCGCCAGTCAGAGGTTACTAAGGCTAATTTTGTAGAGATGGTTAGAGTGGCGAAGGTGTCCGATGCAGTAGTGTGCTCTGGCCCCATCCCCATGGTTATGGTTGCTGAACTGCTGGCTGTCCAAGTGGTGCTCTGAAAACAACGTGGGCTTTATAGACACCTGGAAAACCTTTGAGGGTAAGCCTGGCCTTTTAGGATGGGACAGTGTCCATCCCACTCAGGAGGATGCTGCTCTCATCTCCTGCAACATTGCCCATAGTCTTATGGCCGGATTGGTTAGGGGGTCAGGCAGCAGACAGACAGGCTTAACCAAATGTCTGTTGGTAGCCATGCACTGTCACCCAGAACTCACATTATTGAAACTGTGTCTGTTACCCGCATTTGTCCTAAACGCAAATGCTCTCAAAAAGTCTGTTTTAATAACCTCATTAGTATAAACAAAGATAGCTCCCATAGAAATAACAACCTTAGACTAAAGCTAGGATTACTTAACATCCCTCAATGTCCTTATTCAGAATTTCTTCAGAAATTTTTGCTAACTTTCTTTCCTGCTTAGTACTTTCAACAGATGAGGCTTTTTAGTTTTAGGTGATTTTAATATTCACTTTGACAATGAGCAGGATCCACTTAAAATTGCTTTCGAGTCCATCTTAGAATCCATGAGTATCACTCACAGTAGCCCCACCATACCCGGGCCACTTAATGCCGATGTGCATACTTCACATTTTATTCGAACTTTGACTCCATGACTTTAGTTTTGCTCTTAGATTTATCATCTACGCCGTCCAAGGAGGTTGGGTCCCTTTTTGAGTCTTGGTCCTCCCAAGGTTTCATCCTATAACACTCAGGGAGTTTTTCCTTGCCACTGTCGCCCTAGGCTTGCTCAATTTGGGATTGGACGTAGTTATTAGGAGATAATCTAAACTTGTAAAGTTGCTTTGAGACAATGCTCCATTGTAAAAAGCGCTATATAAATAGATCTGACTTGACTTGACTTGACTCAGAATGTGATGGGACCAACCCACCGCTGTAATCATACTTTAGATCTAATATTAACATTTGGTATTAATATGGATAACCGTGATGTTTTTTCACAAAATCATTTGATTTCAGATCACGTCTTTTAGTATTTTAGCTATCTCTAATAAATAAAATCTTTCTGCCTCGTTATCACACCAAGTGCACTATCACATCTGCTACTCCAGCTGCGTTTAATAAAAACCTACCAGACTTGAAATTTAATACACCTATGGAGCCCAATCATCTTGAGTGTGTAAATGACCAATTAGAATGTGTGTTTTCGCTCAACCCTAGATATGATTGCTCCTGCTAGGGTCCAATGCATTAGGGAAAAAAGGCTAGCACCATGGTATAATGACCACACCCGTACCTTAAAGCAAACAACGCGGTGCCTAGAGCGCAAGTGGAGACATAGTAAATTGGAGGTATTTAAGATTGCTTGGAGGGACAGTATGGCAGAGTATAAGCATGCCCTTACTAAAGCTAAAGCTGCATATATCTCCTCAATCATAGACAAAAATAAGAATAATACAAGGTTTCTCTTTAATACAGAAAACCATACAGAAAGTAATTCTCACGTTCTGTGTAATTTTGACAGTAATGATTACATGACTTTTTTTAATGATAAGATAGAAAATGTTAGGCATAAAACTCGATGCTCATCACATCACCAAACTATTCAGCAACCTTCCAGATGCAGCACTAGTGAAGACATCTGTTTAAATAGCTGTAAATCAAGATTAGAATCTTTTACCCCAATTACTAATACTGAACTATCCGCACTGATCAGCTCGTCTAAGTCATCAACATGTTTATTAGATCCAATTCCCACACATTTACTCAAAGAAGTAATACCTAGTATTATAGAGCCACTGTTAGTTATTTTAAATCCATCCCTTACCTCTGGTTATGTGTCCAAATCCTTGTGCCGTTATCAAGCCACTGATTAAAAAGCCAATCTTGACCCTTGTGTGATATCTAATTACAGACCAATGTCAAGTCTACCATTTCTGTCCAAAGTCTTTAAAAAAGCCGTCTATCAGCAGCTCTGCAGTTACCTCCAAAGAAAGGGTATTTCTGAAACATTTCAGTCTGGCTTCAGGCCCCATTATAGTACTGAAACAGCATTAATTACGGTACTAAATGATTTGTTATTTTCCTCAGATAATGGATGTGTTTCTTTTCTTGTTCTCTTAGATTTGAGTGCAGCATTTGACACTATAGATCATGATGTTTTAATAAACAGACTAGAAAATACTGTGGATATTAAGGGATTGGCACTTTCTTGGTTTAAATCCTACTTAATCGACTGGTACCAGTTTGTACCAGTAAATAATTGTTCATGTAAATAATCTACGCTCTAAGCTCTCAAAAGTGAATTATGGTGTGCCTCAGGGGTCAGTGCTTGGCCTGCTTTTATTCTCTCTGTACATGCTGCCACTAGGCTCAGCTATTCTTAAACATGGCATTTGTTTCCACTGCTATGCAGAAGATACAGAGCTGTATATATCAGCCAAACCAAATGACAGCCTTACAAGCAACAAAATTGAGGACTGTGTAAAGGAAATAAAAGATTGGATGTCATTTAATTTTCTCTTACTTAACTCAGATAAAACTGATGTTCTATTAGTGGGACCCAAGGCTGTGAGAGACAGTTCAGTATTTCCCAGTCCGTCTGTAAAAAACTTAGGTGTCATATTTGATTCAGATCTCTCTTTTGATGCGCACATGAACAACATCACTTTCTTTCAATTACGTAATATCGTTAAACTTAGAAATATCCTCTTTTTTAATGATATGGAGAAACTGGTTCATGCATTTATAACCTCAAGGTTGGATTACTGTAATGCCTTACTTACTGGATGCTATAGTAAATCTATAAATAAACTTCAATTAGTTCAGAATGCAGCCACCGAAGTGCTAACTCGAACTAGAAAATTTGATCATATCACTCCTGTTCTATCATCACTACACTGGTTACCAGTTAAATTCCGCATTGATCACAAAATACTTCTTATAACTTATAAAGCTCTACATTGCCTGGCCCCACATTATCTGAGTGAACTCTTAAAGTTTTACAATCCAGCTCGTCTACTTAATTCGCAGGGTGCAGAACTTCTTTTAGTTCCTAGAATTAAAAAAGTCACAACAGGGAGAAAGACTTTCTCATACATGGCCCCCCCCAACTATGGAATAAACTTCCCACTTTCGTTCGAGACTCAGACACTCTCCAAATTTTTAAGTCTAGTCTATAGACATACTTATTTACGCAGGCTTTTGAGTATATTTAGACTGGGATGCATGGCTTGGGTCACTGGGGCCGGAGTCTGGAGTCATGTCTGGCCTGCCTGCCTTGTCCGTTAGCCGGGAGTGTCGAGGATTGCGAGAATTTGTTACACAGGACGCACGCTAGTTTGTAGCTGTTAGCAGTTTATTACCTTTGAACTATTTTAATTCCCGATCGCATCTGTATCATATATAATCGTATATATAGTACTTTTTTACAAAACCTTAATCATTTTCTTCTCTTATTGGCAGATTATATTTTTTGCCGCTAATCATTATTTAGTAACATTACAGGTATACCGGCTTGTGTTTGCAGTAATTAGACATTAGCTAATTACCAAGGTTGCGTCTTCTTTTGCAGTAGTGTGTGTTTTATAACTTTTTTACAGCCTTTTCCCACCTTTTTTTTTCTGAGACTTAGTTTTTTTGTGACGTTTTGAATTAACTTTCCATTAACGCTTTAATCGAGCATTGCATTGGACCATCAGCTGCAGCTGAACCACTCGGCACCCCACAACACCACTCGAAGCTAAGTACCTTTAATTCATTAATTGTACTAACATGGCTTCTGCTGTGCTTGTTCCCTGTGCCGAGTGTGGCATGTTTAGCTACTCTTGCTCCTTCATTAGTTTAAATTTTATTTGTGATAGGTGTAGGCTTGTACCTAGTCTGACGGAGAAGATTGTAGTTTTAGAGGCGCGCATCCAGACATTAGAGAAGGCTAGATCAGCTCCTAGCTTAGCAGATCTGGATGCCAAAGGTGAAGTTAGTGCCCCCACCCTGGCAGAGCCCTCGCAGCTGGGCAAGTGGGTGATGGTTTGGCAATGTAGTCGTAAGGTTAGCCCATGAGAACACCACTCTTTACCTGTTCATGTGTCCAACAGGTTTACTCTCCTCAGTGATGCACCCACTGAGCAGCCTGTTGAAAGAGCTCTGGTCATAGGTGACTCTATTTTACGAGACATGAAACTAGCTACCCCTTTAGGGACACCAGCAGCTAGAGTTACCTGTATCCTGGGAGCCAGAGTGAGCGAGAGAACGCTGAGAGAACTGACGCGAGGATTGCGAGGATCTGGCAACCCAGACTGATCCGCGGTTGCACAGAGGACGCGGTGTCGTAGCTGCTAGGAGATATTTACCTTTGATATTTTTTAATTCCCGCATCTGTATCATATATAATCGTATATATAGTAGGTTTTTACAACATCTTAATCATTTTATTCTCGTACCGGCGGATTATATATATATATATTTTTTGTTTTTTGTTTGCCCTATCGTTATTTAGTACTTACAGGCATAACCGGCGTGTGTTCGCAGGAGTTAGCCGGGAGCTAATAACCAAGTTGCGTCTTCGTCGCAGTAAGTGTGTGGTTTTTTAACTTTTTTAACAGTCTTTCCCACTGGCTTTCTGCTTTCTAGACTTATTTTTAAGTGACGTTTTTTGGTGTGACTTAACTTGGATTAACACTTAAAATATCGAGCATTGCTTGGACCCATCGGCTGCAGCTGAATCCATATCTTCACTCGGCACCCCCACAACCGCACAAAAGAACCAACCCGAACTAAGTCCTTTTAATTCATTAATTGTATGACATGGCTTCTGCTGTGCTTGTTCCCTGTGGCGAGTGTCGCATGTTTAGCTATTCTTCCTCCGTCATTAGTGTAAATTTTACTTGTGATAGGTGTAGGCTTGTAGCCAGTCTGACGGAGAAGATTGTAGTTTTAGAGGCGCGCATCCAGACATTAGAGAAGGCTAGCTCAGCTCCTAGCTTAGCAGATCTGGATGCCAAAGGTGAAGTTAGAGCCCCCACCCTGGCAGAGCCCTCACAGCAGGGCAAGTGGGTGACGGTTCGTCGACGTAATCGTAATGCTAGCCCACGAGAGCACCACTTTTTACCTGTTCATGTGTCCAACAGGTTTACCCTCCTCAGTGATGCACCCACTGAGCAGCCTGTTGAAAGAGCTCTGGTCATAGGTGACTCTATTTTACGACAGAGTCACCGGACATTGTAACGAGTCTTAGTAAACTCAAGAGCCGCAGATTCTCTAGGATAGTTATTCATGTAGGGGCTAATGATATACGCCTTCGTCAGTCAGAGGGTACTAAGGCTAATTTTGTAGAGGTGGTTAGAGTGGCGAAGGCAATGTCCGATGCAGTAGTGTGCTCTGGCCCCATCCCAATGCGGCGAGGTGACCAAGCCTACAGCAGGTTATGGTCGCTGAACTGCTGGCTGTCCAAGTGGTGGTCTGAAAACAACGTGGGCTATATAGACAACTGGACAGCCTTTGAGGGTTTTAGGATGGGACGGTGTTCACCCCACTCGGGAGGGTGCTGCTCTCATCTCCTGCAACATTGCCCATAGTCTTATGGCCCGATTGGTTAGGGGCTGACTATCCAGAGCAGGGGTCAGGCAGCAGACAGACCGGCTTAACCAACTGTCTGCTGGTAGCCATGCACCGTCACCCAGAACCCAAATTATTGAAACTGTGTCTGTTACCCGCATCTGCTCTAAACGTAAATCAAAAAGTCTGTTTTAATAACCTCATTAGTATAAACAATGATAGCTGCCAAAGAAATAACAACCTTAGACTAAAACTAGGATTACTTAACATTGGATCACTTACAAACAAAGCAGTGATTGTAAATGAAATAATCACTGATAAATGCTTACACGCTCTCTGTCTCACTGAACCTTTTATTAGACCTGATGAATATTAAGCCTTAAATGAAGTCTCACCTCCTGGATACAGTCAATCGCCCTTGTCCTAATGGTCGGGGGGGAGGCATAGCCACAATTTTTGACAAAGAGCTAAATGTTACAACTAAATCCCATTACAAGGCTAATTCTTTTGAAATACTGATTCTTAATGTGCCTGATCCATCGTTATGGAAGTCAAAACCACACTCTTTTCAGCTTATCACTATTTACCGCCCTATTCAGAATTTCTTCAGGAATTTGCTAACTTTCTTTCCTGCTTACTACTGTCAACAGATAAGGCTTTAATTGTAGGTGATTTCAATATTCACTTCGACAATGAACAGGATCCACTTAAAATTGCTTTCGAGTCATCTTAGAATCCATGGGTATCACTCAGAATGTGATGGGACCAACCCACCGCTGTAATCATACTTTAGATCTAATATTAACATTTGGTATCAATATACACAACCTTGATGTTTTCCTGCAAAGTGATTCGATTTCAGATCACTATCTTTTAGTATTTGAGCCATCTCTAATAAATAAAATCCTTCTGCCTCATTATCACACCAAGCACACTATCACATCTGCTACTCCAGCTGCGTTTATAAAAAACCTACCAGACTTGAAATGTAATACACTTACGGAGATCAATCATAATGAGTGTGTAAATGACCAATTAGAATGTGTGCTTCGCTCAACCCTGGACACGATTGCTCCTGCTAGGGTCAAACGCATTAGGGGAAAAATCTAGCACCATGGTATAATGACCACACCCGTACCTTAAAGCAAAGAACATGGCATCTAGAGCACAAGTGGAGACATAGTAAATTGGAGGTATTTAAGATTGCTTGGAGGGACAGCATGGCAGAGTATAAGCATGCCCTTACTAAAGCTAAGGCTGCATACTTTTTCTCAATCATAAAGAAAAATAAAAATAATGCAAGATTTCTCTTTAAAACAGTCTCCAAATTAACAAAAAACCCTACAGAAAGTGATTCTCCCATTCTGTGTAATTTTAACAGTAATGATTTCAAGACTTTCTTTAATGATAAGATAGAAAACATTAGGCATCAAACTCAATGCTCATCACATCACCAAACTATTCAGAAACCTTCCAGATGCAGCACTAGTGAAGACATCTGTTTAATGATCTGTAAATCAAGACTAGAATCTTTTACCCCAATTACTAATACTGAACTATCCGCACTGATCAGCTCGTCTAAGTCATCAACATGTTTATTAGATCCAATTCCTACACGTTTACTCAAACAAGTAATACCTAGTATTATAGAGCCACTGTTAGTTATTGTAAATTCATCCCTTACCTTTGGTTATGTCCCCAAATCCTTTAACTCTGCTGTTATCAAGCCACTGATTAAAAAAGCCAGTCTTGACCCTTGTGTGATATCTAATTATAGACCAATTTCAAATCTACCGTTTCTGTCTAAAATCTTAGAAAAAGCCGTCTATCAGCAGCTCTGTAGTCACCTCCAAAGGAATGATATTTATGAAACATTTCAGTCTGGCTTCAGGCCCCATCATAGTACTGAAACAGCACTAATTAGGGTACTAAATGACTTGTTAATGTCCTCAGATAAGGGATGTGTTTCTTTTCTTGTTCTGTTAGATTTAAGTGCAGCATTTGACACTATAGATCATGATGTTTTACTAAACAGACTAGAAAATACTTTTGGTGTTAAGGGATTAGCACTTTCTTGGTTTAACCTACTTAACCGACCGGTACCAGTTTGTTCATATAAATAATCTACGCTTTAAGCTCTCAAAAGTGAAGTATGGCGTGCCTCAGGGGTCAGTGCTTGGCCCGCTTTTATTCTCTCTGTACATGCTGCCACTAGACTCAGTTATTCGTAAACATGGCATTAGTTTCCACTGCTATGCAGATGATACACAGCTGTACATATCAGCCAAACCTAATGACAGCCTTACAATCAACAAAATTGAGGCCTCTGTAAAGGAAATAAAAGATTGGATGTTATTTATTTTTCTCTTAATTAACTCAGATAAAACTGAGGTTCTATTAGTGGGACCCAAGGCTGTGAGAGACAGGTTGGCTACATCTGTCCTAAATCTAGATTGGCTCTCCAGTATTGTCCAGTCCATATGTAAAAAACTTAGGGGTCACATTTGATTCAGATCTCTCCTTTGATGCGCATATTAGCAGCATCACTCAAATTGCTTTCTTCCAGTTACGTAATATCGCAAAACTTAGAAATATCCTCTCTTTTAATGATGCAGAGAAACTTGTTCATGCGTTTATAACTTCAAGGTTGGATTACTGTAACGCCTTACTTACTGGATGCTCTAGTAAATCTATAAATAAACTTCAGTTAGTTCAGAATGCAGCTGCCCGAGTGCCAACACAAACTACAAAATTTGATCATATCACTCCTGTTCTACCATCACTACACTGGTTACCAGTTAAATTCCGCATTGATTACAAAATGCTTCTTATAACTTATAAAGCTCTACATGGCCTGGCCCCACATTATCTGAGTGAACTCTTAGAGTTTTACAATCCAGCTCGTCTACTTCGTTCGCAGGGTGCAGGGTCTTTTAGTTCCTAGAATAAAAAAAATCATAGCAGGGGGAATGACTTTCTCATACATGGCCCCCCAACTATGGAATAAACTACCCACTTTCATTCGAGACTCAGACACTCTCCAAATGTTTAAGTCTAGGCTAAGACATACTTATTTACAACACAGGCTTTGACTAGATTTTAGACCAGGTTTGCATGGTTTGGGGGGGGGGGGGGGGGGGGGGGGGGTTCGGGCCCGGAGTCTGAAGTCATTTTCTGGACCTGCCTGCCTTGTCCTCTTGCCGGAGTGTCCGGGTGGGCGGGTCGGCTGAACTAGGCCTTGGGTCCTCGTGATCTTGACTCCATTCAACCTGTGCCCTTAGAATAAGGGCAGAGCTGGGGGTTCATATCATAAAAGAGTCTTATATGGTGATCAGAACGTTGGGGTTGCTGCTTCTGGCCGCTCGTGGGGTTGCCACTTGTCTCATGTGGATCCCTCTTGGCTGTGTTTCCTTCCAGTTCTCCCTTTCTAGCTTTCTACTATGCTGCTATCGCTATGCTGCCGGGGTTCTCATGCTACACTTGGCATCATGGATTGACATGGCATCAGTGATTGTTTTCGTAGCCCTGTGCTCTTAATCAATAACTATTACATACATTTTTCCTGTT
The DNA here is from genome assembly GCA_025084515.1 of Ancistrus triradiatus. Classification (NCBI taxonomy): domain Eukaryota; kingdom Metazoa; phylum Chordata; class Actinopteri; order Siluriformes; family Loricariidae; genus Ancistrus; species Ancistrus triradiatus. The sequence continues at coordinate 25,833 of JAJAGP010004547.1, read as the reverse complement.
TTCTCCTCTCCGAGCTGTGTTTCCGGCAGGGGGTCCGGCCCCACACATGAATTACATCTGATGGAAGCTCCACTGTGCATAATTCACATTTTATTCGACCATGACTCCATGACTTAGTTTTCGCTCTTAGATTTTACATCATACCCGGGCCCACTTAAATGTCGAATTGCATACTTCCATTCTAATTCGAACTTTGACTCCATGACTTTAGTTTCGCTCCTATATTTATCATCATAAAACCCGGCCACGTAATGTCGATGTGCATACTCACATTCTAATTCGAATTTGACTCCATGACTTATTCGCTCTTAGATTTAATCATCTACGCCGCCCCAGGAGGTTGGGTCCCTTTTTGAGTCTGGGTCCTCCCAAGGTTTCTTCCTAGAACTAGGGAGTTTTTCCTTGCCACTGTCGCCCTAGGCTCGCTCAATTTGGGATTGGACGTAGTTATTAGGAGATAATCTAAACTTGTAAAGTTGCTTTGAGACAATGCTCCATTGTAAAAAGCGCTATATAAATAAATCTGACTTGACTTGACTAGAGTGCCGGACATTGTAACGAGTCTTAGTGAACTCGAGAGCCGCAGATTCTCTAGGATAGTTATTCATGTAGGGGCTAATGATGTACGCCTTCGTCAGTCAGAGGTTACTAAGGCTAATTTTGTAGAGGTGGTTAGAGTGGCGAAGGCGATGTCCGATGCAGTAGTATGCTCTGGCCCCATCCCAATGCGGAGAGGTGACCAAGCCTACAGCAGGTTATGGTCGCTGAACTGCTGGCTGTCCAAGTGGTGCTCTGAAAACAACGTGGGCTATATAGACAATTGGACAGCCCTTGAGGGTAAGCCTGGTCTTCGAGGATGGGACTTGGGATGGTGCTGCTCTCATCTCCTGCAACATTGCCCATAGTCTTATGGCCGGATTGGTTAGGGGCTGACTATCCAGAGCAGGGGTCAGGCAGCAGACAGACTGGCTTAACCAACTGTCTGCTGGTAGCCATGCACCGTCACCCAGAACCCACATTATTGAAACTGTGTCTGTTACCCGATGCAACGATATGCATTTGTAGAAGAAACAGGAAATAATGAACCCATTGGGAAAGAAGGAGAACTCCTTCCAGCACACAAGCGCATAAACATAACATAGACACACAACTAGCCACAGGTTATGGATGTGGGGATCGGGAAAAGTAACCAAACTACGACAAGCAGCCATCCGTGTTCGCAGCCGATCGGCGCGCCCTGCAGACCCGTATCGCCGTCTTGGTGGGATTAAGCTTAGAGTGAAAGGCGTTTGATTTGGGTTGGGAAAAAGTTCTGTCAGTCCTCATTCTCGCAGCAAGAAAAAAGTATAACATGGCAGTATACAGCGCTTACTGCCCAGAATGAAAAACAGTCAGTGGATGCGGGGTAGGTACGTAGCAGCAGATCTTCTGGAGGAATTTCTTATCAGCGAGGCCGTTGCTGATAACAGAGAAGCCAAGAGCAGAAATGACTTTGTTTTGACTGAGCTCTACAATTTTAACACTCAGAATCAATGTACCTCTGATTTACCACATTTCGCAAAGCCGTTAGTTTCTCCGTGATGGATTCCATAGTGCGATTAATATGCACAGTCTGAATTCCAATGGCTCTGCCCAACAAAAGCAAAAGCTTGTCGGGGCATGTGGCGTGGCTGATTTGGCCGAAGCTCCCGCTGGCCTCACTACTGAGGATTCGGAAGGCCCTGAAACCCCTCCTGCTTGGGTAAAGCCGTTAATAGAGGGACAGCACAATATTTTAGCTCGACTCGTCTCTATCGATCAGGCTCTTCAGAACGTCCATGCGACGCAAAGAGAGTTTGCAGAGAGACTTTACACTATGCCGGAGAATGCTGTTGAAAAGGATGTATGGCTGTCTGAGCTCGAATTAAAACTAAGCCAAACTCAAAAGCTACATGAGTCCCTGAGGCTTAAAGTCAAGGATTTGGAAAGCAGGTCTCGTCAAAATAATATTCGGATCATCGGTGTCCCCGAAGGAGCTGAAAAAGGAAGGCCAACAGAATTTGTTACGGAATTGTTATTGCAGGTGCTGGGTACAGATAACTTTGAATCGCCCATTGTTATTGATAGGGCTCACAGGAGCTTGCGACCTCGACCGGCAGATGGTTCTAGACCACGCCCTATCATCGCCTGTGTTCACCTCTACCAGGTAAAGGAGAAAATTCTGCGCCTGAGAAGACAGAACTCCAACCTCAGCTTTCAGGGATGTAGAATTCTGATTTTCACGGACTATTCGGAGGCTGTTATACAGAAGCGTAAACAGTTCACAGATTTGCTCAAGGAGCTGAGAAATTCTAATGTTTCACATAGCTTCCGCTTTCCAGCTAAACTTCATATTGACATTGCGGGTCGCCCCAGAATCTTCACTGAAGTGGAGGAGGCGAGACGCTTTCTCCACGCTGAACTGGAAGGGGCGGCGGTGTCTGAAAACTGATGCGTTGGTTATAATCACTGTTGTTTACGCTCAAGAACGATTATAAAAGAGCTAAGAGCCTACCTCGATTATACTCTTATTTCCTTTTTCGGACTAATGTTGGTGTTAGGTTCTGTCCGGTTTTGTTTTGTCATTTTGTTATTTTGCCGTTCTGTCACGTTTCCCTTTTTCTCGTTCCCTGTCCCTCGTCTTTACTTAACTTTTCTACTCCCTCGTGGTTTTGTTGTTGTTTTGGGGGTGTGCGCGTGTTGTGCTTCTCTCCCCGCAGATCTATTGGCTGCCCTTCTTCATTCGTCTAAACCACCGCTCCGACCTGCTCACCGGATCCTCGTTACTACTCATCACCAGCACTCCATAAAGCTCCAGCTCGAGAAGCCATAGATCGCCAGATCGTCCTCGCACGAACCCTGGTACCAGTATCCGCTCTCTTCCTAGCGTTATTGCTTCCATGCAATCTAGTCTAGTCGCTACGGTTCCTACCATTCCTGTCCTGCTAGCATTTAGCCTAGCCTCCATATCTCTAAGCTTGTCTCTAGCCTAGCCTAGCCTAGCCTGCTACTGCTAGCTTTGCCTGTGGACCTCCCCAGCCTCTAAGTCGTCCTTGGCATTGCCAGTCCTTATTTCTGGGGAGGCTTGTCTGTCATCATTTTGTTCTTTTCTGTTCGGCTTCCATGCCAGGTTTCAGTTTCCTTATTTGCTGGTCTGTTACCTCCCTGCAGTTTTCCCTCCGTGAAATCTGTCTCCAGTTTCCAATCTACCTTGTCCCTGGTCATCGTCCTGTTTGATCGTTGTCAACTGTTGACCATTTGTCCAGCTGCCTGTCTGCCCTGCGTCTCTGCGTTTTCAGTCATCTCTGTGGACTTACCTCTGGGGAAGAGATTCATAACACACTGCCGCCACATTTTGTATCTTTTTGTCTTTTGTTTGTGCCAGTCTTATGGGTCTCCCAATCTTCAGGATTTAGTTACTACTCAGCCTTTTTCTTGTTGTTTGTATTTACAATAAATATCTTTTCTTTACCCGTGCTTTCCTCTGTTTGGTGACTTTCATTTTGGGTTCCTTTGCCCTTGGGCGTTTGTCATTTAATTCAAACGTAACAGAACGATGTCGCCAATCATGGAACCCGCAAGTCCCCCTGCAGATGAAAGTCTGACGGTTGGCATGCTGATTCAGCGGCAAGAGGCTTGTCTGACTCAGCATGATCGACTGTTACGTTCTTTAGCCGATTCCAATCATTCACTCTCCACTCAGGTTACTGAGCTTACTAGTCAGTTGAATCGCTGTTTGTCTGTTTCTTCTCAGGGCTCTGTTCCTTCCGCTGGAAGCCAGACCACTTCTGATCCCAGCGGCATCCCGGATTCTGCCCCCCCTCTGGCCGCTCCCTCGGGGTCTGCTTCCTCTGCTGCCGCTGCTCTTGGACTGTCTCCACCATCCAGGAGCATTGAACCACCAGTGAACCTGGGGGACCTGATGAGCACCTCACCTGGTCCCCCAGCATCTCCGTCCTTCACTCCTGCTTCCTGCGTCGTTGCATCTGGCAGGGGTCACTCACTCTCTCCAGGCTTTGGTGGATTCCGGGGGTGGAGGTTAACATCATAGACCAGGAACTCGTCGCCCAACTGGGCCTGCCCTTGAAGACCCTCGAGACCCCGAGGCGAGCCTACGCTCTTGATGGCAAGCTCCTGGCCCAGATTACCCATCGGACTCGACCTATCTGTCTCATCCTGTCAGGTAACCATCATGAAAGCATTTCCTTCTCTGTCATTCAGGTCCCCAAGACTCCCCTGGTCCTCGGCCACCCTTGGCTGCAGCTCCACAACCCTACCATTGATTGGAGCCAAGGGAGGATCATCGGCTGGAGCGAAGCCTGCCATCAGAGCTGTCTGCTGTCTGCTGTACCTCGGGGGAGATCGACCTCTCACAGGTGCCTCGACCCTACCATGATCTTCGCCAGGTATTTGATCGGAACCAGGCTCAATTGTTCCATTGAGCTTTTGCCTGGTGCCTCTCTCCCCTCTAGCAGATTGTCCCATCTATCCCGCAACGAGAGGGAAGCTATGGAGAAATACATATTGGCGGCAGGTCTCATCCGGCCGTCCTCTTTGCCCCTCGGAGCCGGTTTTTTCTTCGTTGGCAAGAAGGACGGATCTCTTCGACCCTGCATCGACTTTCGCGGCCTCACCTCTATCACCAGGCATAACAGGTATCCTCTCCCCCTCTTGTCGTCGGGCTTCGACCTCCTTCAGGGAGCCACTGTTTTTTCGAAGCTCGACTTGCGCAATGCTTACCATCTTGTGCGCATCAAGAGTGGGGACGAGTGGAAGACTGGTTTCAACACCCCCCTCGGGCATTTTGAATACAGGGTCATGCCTTTTAGACTCGCTAACACTGCTGCTGTTTTCCAGGCCTTTATGAACGACGTCCTTCGTGATTTTTTGAACCGGTTTGTTTTTGTCTATCTGGATGATATCCTGGTTTTTTCCCGCTCCGAGGAGGAACACATTCGCCACGTTCGGCTGGTCCTCGCTTGACTACTGGAGAACAAATTATTCGTGAAGGCAGAGAGGTGCCTGTTCCAAGCATCATCAGTTCCATTCCTTGGGTTCATCATCCAGAGGGGGTGTGTCAAGGCGGACCCTGCGAAGATTCAAGCAGTTGCAGAGTGGCCCACTCCGACCGGACGCAAGGAACTACAGCAGTTCTTGGGATTTGCGAATTTTTACCAAAAATTCATCCGAGATTACAGCAGGGTGGCTGCCCCGCTCACCTGCCTCACCTCATCCAAACATCCCTTCCTTTGGACTCCGGAGGCTGAGGCAGCTTTCACCAAACTCAAGGACCTCTTCACTTCAGCACCGGTTCTGGTTCAACCTGACCCCTCCAAGCAGTTCGTGGTCGAGGTGGACGCATCAGACCAGGGAGCAGGCGCAGTACTCTCTCAACGTGGGGGTAAGGGTAACAAGTTGCATCCATGTGCTTTCTTTTTTAGACGTTTTGCCCCGGCTGAGGTGAATTATGACGTGGGTAACCGGGAACTCCTCGCTGTCAAGATTGCACTGGAGGAGTGGAGACACTGGTTGGAGAGATCTGAACTGCCGTTCCTGGTCTGGACAGACCATAAAAACTTGTCCTACATCCAGTCAGCTAAGAGGCTCAACTCCCGTCAGGCCAGGTGGACATTGTTCTTTGCACGCTTTGACTTTACCATCACTTATCGCAGCGGCTCTAAAAACATCAAGCCGGACGTGCTATCCCGCCAGTTCTCCAGTAACATGCCCGAGGAGGACCCGGACCCCATCATCTCTCCGGATCGCCTCATTGGGCTTCTCACCTGGGAGGTTAAACGCTTCGTCCGGGAGGCCCAGAGATCGGAACCTGACCGTGGGGGTGGACCTTCTAACCGCCTGTACGTGCCATCGGCGGCTAAACCAGAGGTGCTCAGATGGGGACACGGCTCACCCAGGCTTCCATCGCACCTTGGCTCTTATCAAGCGGTATTTCTGGTGGAACAAGACAAACCTGGACACCCGGCAGTATGTGGCGGCCTGCACCACCTGTGCCCACAGTAAGGCCCCCCATCAGCCCCCAGCAGGCCTCCTGCAGCCTTTACCGAATGGTCGACCCTGGTCACACATTGCTGTGGATTTTATTAGTGGACTTCCGCCGTCTGATGGACACTCAGTCATTCTCACTGTCATCGACCGGTTTTCCAAAGCGGTTCGACTCATCCCGCTACCCAAGCTGCTGTCAGCCATGGAGACGGCTCGGATCCTGTTTAATCAGGTATTTAAGATTCATGGTATTCCTTTGGACATTGTATCTGACCGTGGTCCTCAGTTTTCATCCCAGGTGTGGAGGGTCTTCTGTCGGGCCATTGGAGCCTCACCCACTCTCACGTCGGGTTACCACCCCCAGTCCCATTGGCAGGTAGAATGGGCCAATCAGGAGATCGAGGCCACCTTGCGCTGCATGTCCTTGGATAATCCGGCTACCTGGAGCCAGCACCTGGGCTGGGCCGAGTACGCCCACAACACGCTGCCCAGCTCTGCTTCGGGTATTTCTCTGTTTGAGGCTTCTCTGGGGTACCTGCCCTCCCTCGTGCCTGACCTGGAGCCTGCTGAGATGGTCCCCTCTGTCCATCACCATCTCCGTAAGTGCCGCAAGGTCTGGTTCGCCACCCGGCAAGCCCTCCTTAGGACTCGGGACTCCAAGCAGCGGTCCGCCAATCGTTGTCACAGACCTTCTCCTGAGTACTCTATAGCACTCAGATAGTCTAGATAGTATAGATAGTCTGGCTTTCGGTGAAGGAAATCCCCCTCAATGTGGAGTCCAAAAAGCTGGCACCCAGGTATGTCGGTCCCTTCCCCATTGACAAAATTATTAATCAGTCTACTGTCCGTTTGAAACTTCCCCACCATATGCAGATTCACCCCTCCTTTCACGTCTCAGATTAAGCCAGTGGCTTCCTTGTGTGGTGGATGTTTTTCAAACGTGGGAGAACAAAGTCACACAGACACTGGTGCTGGAATAGAGTAGTAGACAACTTTTATTATCTGCGCAGAGATCAACTCAGATACAACATGCCTGAGCACTTGTATGAGAGTGGATAAAGGAGGTAGAAGGCTTCCCCCTTTTAACTGGTTCGTTTACGTGCAGGTTTAAGCATACAGGAAAAGCGTATAAGCAACTCGTTAATCACCCCAAGCTAGGTCCTGCCCAGATATAGAAAGCAGAGGAAAAAAAGAGAATAACGACAAGATCTGGGTACCACTCATAGGACAGATAAGGGTCTTTATGACTAGGGGTCAGGGTCACCTGTTCCCTCGTAAACTCCATGGCTTGCTGCTGACCCCTGGGCAATCTGTGTTTTGTACATCTTTACAAACCCACTCATTTTAGACAGACTCACTTCACAACAGCATCCCGCACAGGTATAGGTACAACACTTAGGATTACATCATTTCACTCTTATATGCAGTAGGATTAAATTACTAAGACATTAAAATTGATTCCACACGTCCTCCCTTGTCTATTTATTTGGCCACTGAATCTTCATCCATCCCAACATATGGTAAACCCTTTGCTAGCTTGTGACAGCATTTTAATACTGTAAACTGCCTCTGGAACATTACTCATTAGTTACATGGCCGCACAAAAAGAAACACACAAATAATGATAATAATGAGAAGCATAGTGGGTAATGTTGCATAAGTATTCCCTTCCAACAAGGAAACCACAAAACTCCAGGCCTAACCAGAAATACCCTTTATAGCTTTGAAGCAGCGATTGCCATGTGTTTCATTGATCTAGGTCTTTGTTACCCTTAGAAACAGAGTTTGGGCAATGTAAGGGAAACAGTTTCTCCTACCCTTACCACAACACCCTCATGATGACTGGAAATTACTAAACCACCCATCAGGCACTAGTCCAGTTTCGCTGGGTTTACATTTGGCCTATTATTGTCTGTTGAGGCTATCTATCCCCTTTTCACTTCATACCCTTCTTGAGCGGCTCTTGAGGGTACCGGGGTGGTCACCAACCCACGTGTTCCGGGCCACGTTCCCGCGCGGCTATTAGGAATGAGAAGGTCAGGATCCCCTTACTCTTTAGAGTCTGTCGTCTCCCGTGAGGTTCTTCTCATGGGGTTGGGGAGCTTTTTACAGGTGAATCAATGTCTCTGATGTGTCCAATTAATTCTGATGTTGAATCCAAGTTGTCTCTCTCAGGATTTTTACCAGCGTGTGTGATATTAGGAGTGTTGAAATGGTTTCTTGCCACCCGGTCAGCTTTTCCCAGTTGACCTCTTGTAAATCTTTGTAAGAATCCAATTCTCTGGTTCACCGCCATGTGTCAGTTTTACTGCTGGTCTAGGAAAGTGCCTCTTTCACCTCCTGCACACATCACCCCCCGACAAAACGAACACCAAACGCCCCATAGCACAATACCTTTGCAATATGATCATTCTCTAGGGTTCAGGATCTTCATTTGGAGTCAGTGGTGTTCTTGAGGGTCGCCAAAATATTTTAATTTCAAATGCGGGAGTTTAGTTCTGGAAGATGAGCTTTGTCTAACTCAATACCATACTAATGGGAGGGTCTCTTACCATTCAATTCTGTCTTCATGACAAACTCCTGCCCGCAACGCTGTTTTGTTAATGGTACTATTTGTCTCTCCACAAGGACCTGCACTCACAAGGGATATGTACAATGTTTGTGGTAGTGGCATTGTCAATACGTCACTAATGTAGGTGAGTGCCTTGACCCACACATTCGCCGGGCCGGTTACCAGACGAAAACCTTCCTGGGGAGTCCAAATCTAGAACACCTACCTTAGGATGGCATTCTGCCACTGTCAGTGCATATTGGTGGGTGGTACGATAAGCTTCCACCCCACTTGGAGACATGTCAATGATAACAAGCACATACCTATAGTCAAATGGCACATATCTGGTTCTGGGCTCTTTAGTATGTTCATGAGCCGATTGTCCTCTGCTCAAATTGTTTTTAACACGCGAGACATTTTTTTTGCAGGCCGGAAACGAAAAACGTGTGTGCAGTAATCGAGAAGCCTATTGGCATACCACCCCTCCCGAACCAGTGAACAACCCCATTTACCATACTCCTTCGAAAAATGGTCCCACCCTTGTGCCATTTTCGCCAAATACCCCCCCCCCCCCCCCCCCCCCCCCCCCCCACACCCCCTCACCCAAACACCCAACCTCAACCCCCCCCCCCCCCCCCCCCCCCCCCCCGGAAAAGTAGAAATGGCATCCAGAACTGCAGACACTAGTTTATGGTGTGTGCAAACAGTTCGTACCTGAAGACATGCAAAAGTTCCTCTGTCACCAGAGGGTTCGAAAATCATGATGACACCCGTAAGCGTATCTGGAATTTTATGTAAATGTTTACAGGTTTTGTAACTGCTAACTTACAGGCTTCAGTCAGCGCTATCAACCAGCTACTGTGCTGGCACTGTGGAGGAAGGACAGGAGAGGATTTCCTGTGAAAGCAAGTGTGAGTTAGTGTTTACAATGGCAAATCTCCAGTTTTTGTTGCAACTTTCTGTTTTTTTAGAAATGGAACAATCATCAATGTCATTAACAGCAAATCCATGCATCCCGGGAGTCCTAGATATAAAAAAACATCATTTGTGCATTCCCTTCAGCCAAGAGGAATGTTTAAATCAGACTTGAAAAAACAATCCACTTTCACACCCCTTCAGCTTGAGGCCTAAATTAAATGAACCTAAACAGGTCGATAAACATGTAATACCCTTCTATGTTACAAACTACAGTATTATAGTGTACACAACCATATCAGAGCAATGGGTTCTTCATAACAACAGCATTAGTAAACTCTGAGCATGATTTTTTACTTTCTGCTACTTTTTTAAAATGCCCCCAAGGAGCATGTGTTAAATCAAGTTAAATTTCTACTGTATTCATTCAAAACACAATGCACAAATGCCCTTGTCTCGTTCAAAAGCATCTGAGATGTTGTTAACGCTTTATCATATGGGAGGACAAAGAAAAGATCAGTGATTTGTCCTTGCTACACTATTTGCACATGTGCAGTTTAGTGTCTATGTAAAACTGTGAGCAGGGAGATAGAGACATAGTACTCTCTCAATCACGAAAACTTCAGACTGTTCTACATGGTGGACAAAACACACCAAACAACATAGGTTGATTATTAAAGTTTAAAACATATTAAGAGTGAAATATACTCCGTAGTACTCAAGGTTTATAGGCAACATGCCCCTGTTCGAGAAGAAAGTGTCATGGAGGAAAAAAACACAGAGATCCATAGATAGTGCGAATAAGGGTCTCAAAATGTGTATGATATGCAAGGTCTCAAAACGTAAAGAAAATTGATATGATAGGAAGAGATTCGCCCACAGAAAGTTTAGCGCAGTAGAGTTCACCGTTCAAAATTACGCAACCAAGTTCACGTTCGCGCGAATGTTAATATGTTAACTATTTAAACAATTTATTTCGAATCTAGCAACCACTACTTTAGGTTTAGCATTTTGTTAATGTTTTCTGTTTTCTCCCCCCCATATTCTTTATTGCATCTGCCACTTTTAAAATGGTTCTATGTTGAGGGCAGCGTTATGGTTCTAGGATTAACAGTTATTATTCTACGTTTTTTATTCTATTTTCTAAAGGCATTGGTTGGATAAAACACGGCCAGTCGTTCTATGGTCTACATGGTTCACTCTGTTCTCACCTTATCTGCAGTTTCACCAATGTCTCACATCAACATACAAACACCTAAAACGTAGCAAATTCAATAACAATTTTAACCCCTACTCCAGTCTTGCTTTTCCATGGCGCCATAGCTGGACACCTTGAAACAGAAAAAAAAAAATTCGCATATGTAAAGCAACATAAGTACAATAATCTAGATAAAAGCTGATTTTTCTCAGCTTTTGGGTCTTTTGGGGACTTGTAAGCACCAGGCAGACACAGATACGTATTCGGAGCGTTCCTCCTCTCTGAAACAACAAGGTACAGGAGTGACGATAGTTTTAACCTTCACCGGGCCGTACCCGAAGCTGGTCCTATGCTCTGGTCAAACCTGGATGAAACGTCCCATCTAGGATACCAAATTATGCTACACCACATGAATAAGGACCTTCTACAATAACCCTCCCCTCAAATAAACTATTGAAAAAAAGGAGTATTCCATCGATGGCCTCCTTTTTCAGAGGGTATGGTGTGTCACAGTGTGTATTCACTCCTTGAGTGATTTTAATTCGGGATGCTCCCTTCATTAGAATGACATCAAATAATCATTGCCCCAGTGATGGTTCTATGAGTCCAAAATTTTGCTCTCTGGAAAAACCAGCTTAATGTTGTGACAGAATTGAAACGTCTGCCTGGGGTTTAGAAGGACAACTAATAGTGCATTGTACCTGGTGGCTTTCAGAATATTCCCAGAGTGTGTAGCTCGGGGGTTTCCAATGGTAATTTGAGCGCAATCAAAAATAAAAACAGACATGTCTTCCATTCATTCACCACACATTTGGGATAACCACACACATGGGGCACCTCCCATCGACCACAACAACCTGATATGGCTTCAGGTTCACAACACAACCCGCCCATGTTTCCCAGAAAAACAGGGTGGGGCAGGAGATAACCTCTGTATCTGGACTGGAACTCACACAGATGTTCTATATTAACAGGCCATTTCTCACACTAACAGTGGCAATGCAAGTCCTATGGTTTCTTAATTGGTCATACTGAAAGACCGATGCAACATTCAAGATAATGGTACCAGAGGGTCCAGGGAAAAAACCAAGTTCCATCCTGACCACACACTTGGGTGGGGGGGATGGAACTTGCACACATTCAAAGTGGTGATGTGCGGACCCTCGAGAGTTGATGTAAGTTTCAATATAATTTACAACATTAGAACTCTACACTATCGTTCACAGGGCAATTTGGTGACAATAGGAAGGCGTGTTGTAGGGATACGCTGCTATAACTAATATAGCCGTCTAGCTCGTCAGTGAAAAAAAACTCCGCAATGGGTATTACACCCGCTCCAAATACAAACGTTTTCCTACAGATAAACGCGGTTCAGGTTTGATTACCCCCTTTACGCAAACACAGGAATGGTAGTGCCTTGTATTACTGAAAATTGGGACACGTGGACACTAATTTATCTTAATAATTGTAGGTTAAAGCAAAAAGGTCTTGTCATCACCATTTGATAATTTAGATGGTCTTACCAGTTTCATGTGTGGTGGTTGCACATTCAAGAGTTATGTGTTTGAGCCCATTGATTTCATTCCTCATCCCCCTCTTAACTTTTTATCCTTTTTTCCTTGATTTGGACAGTTCACTGCAATGTGTCCCATCCGCTGTCAACAATAACACTTGTAGATCGAACAGCCTCTCTGTCCTGTTGTTCTGCCTCCTGTTCCATGGCTCCCAGTACAGCACACTGGAGCTAATACTGCTTTTTCACTCATTTCTTCATGTTCTTCTTCAACTTTTCTGCCAGACTCTTTCCAACATCCACTGCAAAAGCATAAACAGTCTGCAACCTGCCTGTGTCTATTTCAACACAGCCATCACGTACATTCGTTGTTCCCGGTCTCACTCCATTCAGAAATTTCTCTTTAAGGTGGTGCTCCCAGGCACTCATATTTGCACTCGGGCCTGAGTGCTGGATATGTAACTTTTCCAGCTTTGCAGGTAATCTGCTACAGATTGTCCATCTTGCTGTTTACACTGCGTCAGCTTGGACAGGTTCAAATGAACCGGGAAAGTCCTCTGCCTCATCGTAGGTCATCAGGATTCCGTGGAAGGTCAAATTTCTGCTAAACCCCGCACTTTTATCCATTCCAGTTGCATCCTTTAGAGATGGCTTCCATCATCTTACAAGCAGATTCCTTTTCATGACAAAATCCAGTTCCTCTTCAGAAAGTCCAGGCAGCTGCTCAGACACGTGTTTCATGTCTTCTATAGTCCATGGTCGGAAAACAAAGGCTGGTCCTTGTGGTTGAGGGCTGGTGATTGTGATGGTGGGAGAAGGGGCTGAGGAATGAAGTCATCCAGGCATTCTCTCTGCAAATTAAGAAACTGGCCGACAGTTACTGTTTTCTTTTGTGCTTCTTGTCTCCATTTCCCATAGGCGTGAAAATCAGGTTGCCAAGGGAAATTGGGACAATTTTTATCTACATTGAGATTTTTACAAAATTCTATAGCCTTATTGTATTTGTCTCGCTGTTGTTGTAATTGTGTTTTTAACGCTTGTAACACATCAACATTCAAACTCCCTTCAAGTGAGAAGTTACAATATTTTATCCAATATTCTATCTGAGCACAACTGACTGACTCATGCATTTTCATCTACTGAATCAAACTACGATACGGTGGAATGTTGCATTGCACTATAGGTGGTGGAAATTCAATTTTTTTTTCTTTTCTCTTCCCTTTGACCCATTGTTACTCTAAACGTTTCAAACACACAGTTCTTCTCTATACACACACAGTATAGAGCGTTTCAAACACACAATAAGAAACTTTTCTTTAAGAACACACAGGTCTTCTCTATACACACACGTATAGAGCGTTTAAACACCCAGTATGAAACTTTTCCTTTAAGAAAACACAGTTCTTCTCTACACAACCACCAGATAGCCGCATTTCACCAAACAACACAGTAGAAAAACTTTTCCTTTTTTAAGAAAACACCACAGTTCTTCTTATACACACACAGGATAGAGAGTCAAACACACAGTAAGAAACTTTTCTTTAGAATAATACCCTCCACTACCACTACGCCGCCCCATTCTCTATAAACACACGTAAGAAACTTTTACTTTAAGAAACACACAGTTCTTCCTATACACACACAGTATTAGAGCGTTTCAAACACAACAGTAAGAAACTGTTCCTTTAAGAACCACAGTTCTTCTCTATACACACCGACACAGTATTAGATAAAGTGTTCTAAAACCTCACCCAGCAATTTCCAGGTTCTCCAAGTCACCTCCTTGCACAGAATTCGGGATCCCAGCTTTTCTTCAGGGGCCGCCATCAAAAAGTCACCTTTCTCTGAAAAAAGTTTTACTGCGAGGTAGGTGAGGCTGCAGTTTTCCTTCTCAGGAATGACGTCCTCTAAACGAGTGGGATCCTGCCGACTACGCCAACTTGTGGTGGATGTTTTTAAACGTGGGGAGAACAAAGTACACAGAATGGTGCGGAATAGGAGTAGTAGCAACTTTTATTATCTCGAGAGAATCAACGGAGCACCTACAACAGCCTGAAGCACTTGTATGGAGAGTGGATAAAGGGGTAGAAGGCTCCCCCTTTTAACGGTTCGTGTACGTGCAAGTTTAAGCATACAGGAAGCTGTATAAGCACAAAACTCGTTAATCACAGATAGGGTCTCCTGGCCCAGAGATAGAAAGCCGAGATAAAAAGCAGAGGATTAACGACAAGAACATTCTGTGTACCACTCATAGGACAGATAAGGGTCTTTTATGACTAGGGTCAGGGTCACACTGTTCCCTCCGTAACTCCATGGCCTGCTGCTGACCCTGGGCACATCTGTGTTTTGTACATCTTTACAACAACTCATTAGACAGACTCACTTCACAACAGCATCCCACAGTTATAGGATTACATACACTTAGGATTACATACATTTCACTTACTATGCAGTAGGATTAAATACTAAGACATAAAAATTTATTCCACACCTTGGAGCTGAACCCTCCGGCCAGACCCCCGCCGCCCACCCGGGTTCGTGATGGGGACGAGACCTTCACGGTCCGTCGTTTGCTTCAGGCCCGTCGCCGTTTCTCGTCGATCGCGTGGCGATCTTGGGGGGGGGGGGGGGGCGTGGGTAGGTTAGGTACTGTTAGGTTCTGTCTGGTTTTGTTTTGTCATTTTGTTATTTTGCCATTCTGTCACGTTTCCCTTTCGTTCGTTCCCTGTCCCTCGTCTTTATTTACCTTTTCTACTCCCTCGTGGTTTTGTTGTTGTTTTGGCAGCGTGCGCGTGTTGTGCTTCTCTCCCCACAGATCTATTGGCTGCCCTTCTTCATCCGTCTCCACCACCGCTCCACCCTGCTCACCGGATCCTCGTTACTACTCATAACCAGCACTCCATAAACCTCCAGCTCGAGCAGCCATAGATTGCCAGATCATCCTCACATGAACCCTGGTACCAGTATCCGCTCTCTTCCTAGCGTTATTGCTTCCATGCAATCTAGTCTAGTCGCTACGGTTCCTACCATTCCTGTCCCACTAGCATTTAGCCTAGCCTCCATATCTCTAAGCTTGTCTCTAGCCTAGCCTGCTACTGCTAGCTTTGCCTGTGGACCTCCCCAGCCTCTTAGTCGTTCTTGGAGTTGCCAGTCCTTATTTCTGGGGAGGTTTGTCTGTCGTCATTCTGTTCTTTTCTGTTCGGCTCCCATGCCAGGTTTCAGTTTCCTTATTTTCTGGTCTGTTTCCTCCCTGCAGTTTTCCCTCCGTGAAATCCATCTCCAGTTTCCAATTTACCTCGTCCCTGGTCATTGTCCTGTCGTCCTGTTTGATCCTTGTCAATTGCTGACCATTCGTCCAGCTGCCTGTCTGCCCTGCGCCTCTGCGTTTTCAGTCATCTCTGTGGACTTACCTCTGGGGAAGAGATTCATAACACACCGCCGCCACATTTTGTATCTTTTTGTCTTTTGTTTCTGCCAGTCTTTTGGGTCTCCCAATCTTCCTGGTGTGTGTTTTAGTTTAACTCAGGATTTAGTTACTTCTCAGCCTTTTTCTTGTTGTTTGTATTTACAATAAATATCTTTTCTCTACCCGTGCTTTCCTCTGTTTGGTGACTTGCATTTTGGGTTCCTTCACCCTTGGGTGTTTGTCATTTAATTCAAACGTAACAGTTGAGACATTGTCTCATGTTCTATCCAGCTTGGGAAATCAGGAGAAATGACAGTATGGTTACTCTACGCACAGATGTGAGTGTGCGTGCGTGGGTGGGCGTAAATACACCTGAAAAATTTGTTTGTATGGTAGGCTGCTTTACCTATAACTAGTAATGTTCTTCAAACCTTTCTCTGCATATATGTGCTATATTAGTAGTGTATTAATGGTCAGGGTTTTTGTTTGTATGTAGTTTTCTTTAATTGCAGAGCGGACGGAATGGTTGGTTAGGATCTGTTTCTCTCCTTTTTTTTAGTGATGTTGCTTCATGACTGTACTGTTCGATTGTTTAGTATTGGTGCTTCGTTAGGGAGGCGTGCCAGTTACGAGGGGGTGGGAGGGGTTGTATGTTTAGTGGGTTTACATGATAGTTCACTTTAAATTCTTCTGTTCTTCCTTATTTTATTATTTGTTTGTTTATTTATTATTACTATTATTATTATAAATAGTTTTTGTTTGTTTGGCCTCCTGTACTCCTGGATGCTCATATTGTCTTAGCAAATGGTGAGTGATTCTCTTGTTAATGACATCTCAATAGCTTCCTGGAATGTGAAGGGACTGGGACAACCAATTAAGCGTGGGCGGGTTTTTTCACATCTTAAATCATTGAAAGCTGATATCACTTTTTTTGCAGGAAATGCATATTTCTCCACATCCCAACTCAAGCTTAGGGTTAGCTGGATAGGTCAAAGTTATCAGGCTCCATTTACATCTAAGGCCAGGGGTGTGGCTATTCTGTTTAAAAAGAACATTCCATTTCGCTTAGAAACAATTAAGGTGGACCCGCTTGGCAGGTTCATCTTGGTATCAGGATATATTAACCTCTTTCTTTTAACATTGTTCAATATATATGCTCCAAATTTTGATAACCACAATTTCTTCTGTAAGGTATTTGACCTAATACCAGTTACATTCTCTAATGTGATCTTGGGTGGTGACTTTAATTGCTGTTTGAATCCATATATGCATAGACTATTTTCAAAACCCCCGCCTACATTAGCAGCAGTACAGATTCTTACCAATTTAATAAAAACTAGAAACATGGTGGATATTTGGAGATTACATCATCCAATAAATAGAGAATATTCTTATTATTCACATTGCCATAAATCCTATTCTCAGATTGATAACTTTCTGATTTCATCAGAACTAATCTCTAAGATCACTGTAGCTTTAATAGCTGGATTAAAGTTTCCCAACTCTCTATACCCTCTGTTTAACCCTTCAACAAGTCATAAACTTTACGACTACTTGAATGCAAAAGGCCCCATCTCGACAGGATCTTACCCCCATCAAGGGAAGGCCCAACATCTGGACAAGACTCTGGCTTAACGGGCCAGATAAACAACCTTTTCTCTCAAAATAACAGAAGAAACTTAGGACATGGCCAAGCCCAGATAACCTGTGCATCTCGCCATCATAAAATAAACCAATGTGTGGTTTTAGAAAAATTCTGACAAGTCCACCCTAGACTCACCCCTTCCCAAGAGAGATCTGCCCCAATTTCTCCAAAGGAAAGCAAACATGCTTCCACCTCGGTTACGTTTATGACTTTTCTCAGCCTGGCGCCAGAAAGACAGCCCTGGATTTACGACACCAAGAAACTATCACCTTCCTTTTTAAGAGCCAAACTTTAATAATGGTATTCAACTTTTTCTGGGAACAGATTATCTTCACCGGAACCTTTTAATTAGATAACCCATGATATTTGCTTCATAATAAGTCTAAACACACCCATATGTGTCTAGCTAGTTCATATAAAGAGTTGATCAGAGATATTCCTCGTACCCACAAATATATAATTGTATGTATATGCATGTTACTAATTTGTCAATGAATTCTCATCTCTATTTGGTTAATGTTTTAGTATAATGATCATTTTTATACTTAAATTGATCCCGTTGGTTATGATTAGAAATAACAGCTGTTGTCTATATGTACCGATCGCTCGGGTTTAATAAGTTTTCATACTTATAAAAGAACCGAAATGAGTTGTTATTTAGAATATACTGTTTCCTACTTCTTGTATCGATCGTATTATGTGTTTAAGGAATAGCAGATGTATGTGCTGTAGTTAGAATGCTTTAAAGATGTTCTAGGTTATCAATTCAAGGTGCCTTTGATCATCTGAACCTTCCAACGAAGTCTGCATCTAAACTTGTAACTTTGAGGATTTTTGATTATTATGTGATACTTTTAATCACTTTTAGATATGTAGGAATATATTAATCCAAGTTAGAATGTCTGTATCTCATATGGTGAAATAAGACACAACCACGATAGGAGGGATTTACTGATGAGTCAGCTTCTCATTGGCTAAGTAAGGGCAACTCCTTATGCCCCGCCTCCAGCTGCTTACGATCCGGAACATTCAAAGCAATGCGGTCCGACCGCGTGTAGAGCTAGCTTCAAGTCTCGTGTGTTTGTTTTGTTCTCTTTGTTCTTCAAGTCTTTTCTTTGTATTTTAAAGTTGCAGTTTTTCTTTTTGTCAGCCTTTTTATCCGTTTTTGCTCAAGTTTTTGTGTTTATTTTAAGTTTCCTGTGCCCAGCAGTCTTAAGTAGTTCGCTATTGCCGAATTAGAATATAGTTGAAAGACCAGCCAGCCAAGATCTACTTCACGCTCCGCCATTCTCGTATCATACAAGTTTTCCAAGTTTTTGTTGAAGCTCGTGGTGCTAGAACGTGTTCGACTCCACCTTTATCTGTGGCCAAGATAGAATCCGAGTTGCACGCACGCAAGTCGAGGTCAGAGACCCCGGATCACCAACAGCTGGGAAGAAAGCCAAACCAGAGCGAGGCCCTCAACATATCTGTGGTTCCACAGACCGAAGGCTAATCGCCAAGATCTTTCAGAGTCCACAGAACAGGGGCATCAGAGTCTGAAGATTGGATCGCTTCTGTTCCCCCGTGTGATGTCGGACGACAGGACGCCTGGTTCCGTTCCATCTCCTTCACGTGAGCCCCCGGAAAGAAACCGGCAAGTACCGCTGTTATGGCTTATCTGGGTCCCTGATTCGTGTACCTTGCGTTTGATCTTAAAACCACGCTTCAACATAGACTCATCCACGCCTAAGTAGCTTTTACCATACTATTCACGTTCCACGTAATTAGGGTTACCAGTAACATTGCAACGTTGGTAATTATTGCGCGACCGATAAGTTACATAGAGTCATCTTGGTTTCTGATTTTTAATTACTGTGATATGTACGCTTGTCATTATTCATTGTTTCCCATACTGTGATATATACATGTTCATCATCATTTTATGATTTGAACTCTGTGATACACTTGTTATTACATCAGATAGTCTGTTGGTATTGCCTTGTTTTGCAATTAATAAACTTGTTTGTAAATCCTTTTGAACTTACCGCTTGGTGTGAGAGAGTTTCATTTAACAAAGGTCGAGAAATATACTTTGAATTCACTATTCAGACCTAGACTGATCAATTTCTCTTTTCAACTGGTTTCCGGATCCACCAGTCCTCGAAGATCCAGTGGTGCCCCGTTTTTTTAATTATTAATTAAAAATTAATCCAATTAAAGTGTAGTCTTAGGTTTGCTACATCACCAATACAAAATATCACAACATATTGATTTCAGATCACAGCCCAGTGTCACTCCATCTCTTGGATATCCTCCCGAGACAGAGTTATAGCTGGCGTTTTAACCCAAGCCTGCTTAAAGATCCTACATTTCTAATGTATGTAAATACAAAGCTTTACGATTTTATAGCATTTACTGATACTGGTGATGTATCAGATTCCATATTGTGGGAGACGCTAAAAGTCATTCTTAGGGGTCATATACTAACCTTTGAAGCTGCCAAAAAGCGAGAATTGAATGCCCGACTAAAGGAGATAGAAAAACCGCTCAAACTACTCGAACAAACTACTCGAACAAGAGTTTCACTATCACAATCAGACTATAATAAATTTTGTGTTTAAAATATGAATATAACTCAATCATTGGTAAAAGAGTAGAATCTCTTCTGCTTAAGTTAAAACATTTTGAGCTTAGTGATAAGCCTGAGCGGATTTTAGCAAGGCAGCTGAAGGGGGTCTCGGCTAAACAGGTGATCTATAAAATAACATCAAGTATGGGCGAGCTTATTACAAACCCCAAAGAGATAAACAACCGCTTTAAAGACTTCTATTCTGATCTTTACTCCTCTAAATACCCAGACACTGAGGATGCCCTTGATAATTTTTTTTAATACCAATAAACATCTTCCAAATCTTTCTGAAACAGCCAAAGCGGAATTGGATTTACCATTTACTGAGGCAGATGTTCTCAGAGCCATACAGTCTTTTCCATCTGGTAGGGCTGCTGGTCCTGGCTGTGAATTTTATAAAGCTTTTTCCTCCAACCTTCTGCCACTGATACTAGGAATGGTAAAGGATTCTTATAAAAATGGTAAACTTTCTAAATCTTTATATGAGGCAAATGTGTGCCTGATACTAAAAAAAGGTAAAGATCCTACTGATCCTGCCTCTTTTAGGCCCATTTCCTTGCTAAATTTTGACCAGAAGATCTTTTCTAAAATATTAGCACTCAGATTGGCAACATACGTAGCTGAAATAGTACACCCTGATCAGACTGGATTTATACCGAATAGATTTTTGTTTTCTAATGTGCGTCTACTTCTTAATGTTTTATATACGGAGTATCAGGCTGAGTTTCCTGGCGCAATTATTTCACTTGATGCACAGAAGGCATTTGATCAAATAGAGTGGCCATATATGTTTAAGACTTTAAACAAGTTTGGATTTGGTGACTTTTTCATTAATTGTGTTAAGATGCTGTACTTGTACCCAACCTCAGCAGTATTGACTAATGGTGATTGCTCAGAACCTATTGATCTCCATCGAGGCATTAGGCAGGGGACCCTCTGTCTCCCCTACTTTTCAACATTGCCCTGGAGCCATTAGTTGTTAAAATAAGGAGTCAGCCGCAAATTAAGGGCATTAAGTTTGGGGATACAGACTCTTTAGTAAGTTTATATGCTGATGACCAACTTTTGTATATTTCCGACCCAGTTTCTTCGGTTCCCAGCTTGTTAAATTATATTCATACATTTGGCAAATTTTCAGGATACACAATTAACTGGTCTAAAAGTGAATTTTTGTCATTATCCAGGAATTTGGATCCTCACTTTGTAAGCACATTACCATTCAAATTAGTAGATGAATATTTTACATATCTTGGCCTTATATTCCCCAGGAACCCTAGATTGTTATTTAAGCTGAATTTTTTAGGATGTCTGGACAAACTCAAGGAAAATATTGAACAATGGAAATTACTTCTGCTATCCTTCATAGGCCGCATCAATGCTATTAAAATGGTCACACTACCAAAGTTTCTGTACCTCTTTCAAAATCCTCCCATATATCTATCAGCTACATTTTTTAGGAAACTTGACTCAACAATTTTATCGTTTGTATGGGCAAACAAAATAGCTTGGATCTCTAAAATTCACTTTCAGAAGCCATTAACGAAGGGAGGCCTGGGTTTACCTCAGTTTAAATTTTTCTACTGGGCAGCAAATGCTAGGGCTCTTACTTTGTGGAATTGGGCCTCTCCTCACAAAGTTAAATCCCAACCACATAACCTGAGTGAACTCTTAGAGTTTTACAATCCAACTCGTCTACTTTGTTCGCAGGGTACAGGACTTCTTTTAGTTCCTAGAATTAAAAAAGTCAGCAGGGGGAAAGGCTTTCTCATACATGGCCCCCCAACTATGGAATAAACTTCCCACTTTCATTCGAGACTCAGACACTCGATGCATGGCTTGGGTCACTGAGGTCGGAGTCTGGAGTCATGTCTGGCCTGTCTGCCTTGTCCGTTAGCCGGGAGTGTTGAGTGGGCGGTCTGGCTGAACTGGGCTTCGGTCCTGTTGATCATGACTCGTGCATCCTTGCCTTAGACTAAGGGAAGAGCTAGGGGTTCATAGCTGGGGGTTCATAGTCAAAGATTCATAGTCATAGTCAATGGTGATCAGAGACATTGGGTTGCTGTTTTCTGCCTCCCGTGGGGTTGCCAATGTCTCTTGTGATCCCTCTTTCTAGCTATGCTGCTATAGCTAATGCTGCCGGGGTCTCATGCTACACATGGCATCTGTGATTGTTAATAAACACTGTGCTCTTAATCAATAATTAATTACATTTTCTGTTTTCTCTCCAAGCTGTGTTCCGGTACCAGTTCCAGCCCCACACATGATGTTCATCCGCTGCAGCTTCACTCAAGCTGCTTCTGTCTTCAGCTCCAGCCCCATCATACCCGGGCCACTTAATGCCGATGTGCATATTTCATATTTCAGCCTGAAAACATCACTGTTCTAGAGGAGATCTGCATCAGGAATGGGCCAAAATACCTGCTACAGTGTGTGCAATCCTGGTGAAGACTTACAGGAAATGTTTGACCTCTTTCATTGCCAACAAAGGTTATGTTACGAAGTATTGAGTTGAACTTTTGCTATTGACCAAATACTTATTTTCCACCATAATTTACAATTAAATTCTTTAAAACTCCTACACTGTGATTTCCTGTGTATGTATATATATATATATATATATATATATATATATATATATATATAGATTAATCATAATCTTTTCTAGAGAGAGAGAGCGGAGAGCGACGAGAGAGACCTTCCCCGTGTCAGGAGTTTTAACAGATTTAATCTGTAAATTATTGTGGCCAATCAGTATTTTGGGAACATAGCATATTTCAAACTCAAGACTTCGTACAACACTATTTATATTCTATATATATATCTATAAGTATCTTCTATATATATCTATATCCGCTAGCTATTCCTTCTAATAATCCTACATTAAAATGTAACACATATGTCTACTGAGCAAAAAGACAGGGACACTACAACAGAGAACAAACACGGCGCCTCAATCCCACCGGATTTAGCTGGCCAGAGATCAGAGATGGATGAAGCAGCATCACCAAATGTAGCTTCACAGAGGTCAGAAGTTTAGGAAACTACCTGCTGGATGCCAATGATGTTGAGGAGACATGGCAGAGAGCACACCTTAGGGTCCATGTGGAGAGAGTGCCTGGATGTGTACACACTAAATAAAACATGCTAAGGGTGACCATACCAATGAGCATGGTGCTCCCATGTCAAGGCAAGGACATGACTTTTTTAGACAAGATTGTGGCTGTGTGCTGTGCCTAGACTAATATGTGCCCAAGTGTTGTTATGAAACCATGAGCCATGTCATCAGAATATGTCTTTATTTTATTAACAGCATTATTAAAAAAGATGGAAGACCAGTTTGATTTTGAGTGTCTTTATTTGTGTAATACTGTAATACTAGTTCAAAATTCACAATTAACTGACCTGCCAGTACAGCAGATATCTTTGTAAACAAGTAACATACAAATGGCAGTCAAAAATATACATGAATTAACAAAAATTGAACTTGAAACATATCACACTGAAAAGTTCACAGTATCAATGTAGTGCAAATAAAACATTCCTCTACCTCCATTCCTCTAGACATTCCTAATAGACATTCCTCTCCCTCCACTGATGCACTTGTCGATTTTGTAGCATAACTCTTCATGGACCTTGTCTATACTAGTGGGTATTAATCAGTAGGTTGGAACATCAGTGATTGTCTTGGTCCCCCATAATCACACTGCTGCTTCAGTTTTAAATAGGAGTGCACCAACATGTGTAAGACTCTGCTATGCCAGCCATGGATGTTCAGTGTGCACACTCCACTTGTGAAGTGGAGAAGAGCATCACCCATGGTTTGATTGCAGATTCATTGAGGTGCTGAGAGTGCAATCCCTTAAGAACTAAAGATCACTGAAATAAGTATAATTGGAATAATAAGAAAAAAGTAATAATATAATATTACTATAATAGTAACTATAATACTTATAATCCAGCATTTACATTTACACTAAACATCAGTTCCAAAACTATGTAGACTCAACAGAAACACTGTTTTTTAAGGAAAGCACAATTACTGAAAGTAAACATGCAAATATAAAAATCTAATTTTAATGACTAAACTTGATGCAGTTTTTTGGCTTTGTAAAAAGTAGTTTTGTTTGGCTTACTGTGGTCACATAGATGTGTGTACGTGTACCTGTACGTGTGTGTGTGAGGCGATCACTTACCTCCGTCTGAACGACTGTTTTCTGGTCATTGACTCTGATAATCTGCAGATCCTGAACCCATCCGTTTGTAAACTGAAGGTGAGCCTCGAGAGATTATCATTTCTGGACTGTTTGAATGTGTAGGCGCTCACATCACAAACAATTTATGAAAACACATTCGTAAATGTTACTTGCAGTTGATTGTTTAAATCACTTGCAGCTGCTTGTTTAAATCATTTTTAAATGCTTACAAATCCAAGGTGATAAACCTTTGGCTCAGGTTGGTCATTTAATAGCTTCATATTTCAAATTTAAATAGTTTTCAAAACCAATATACAGTGGGGCAAAAAAGTATTTATTTAATTAGCCACTGATTGTGCAAGCTCTCCTACTTAGAAAGATGAGAGATTTTCATCATAGGTAAACTTCAACTATGAGAGACAAAATGAGAAAAAAATCCAGGAAATCACATTGTAGAATTTTTAAAGAATTTAATTGTAAATTATGGTGGAAAATAAGTATTTGGTCAACCAAAAAAACAACCCCAAAGCATGATGTTTCCACCCCCATGCTTCCTAGTAGGTATGGCGCAACTCAAAATTCTTCTTCCTCCAAACACGTCAAGTTGAGTTTTTACCAAAAAGTTCTATTTCGGTTTCATCTGACCACATGATATTCTCCCAATCTTCTTCTGGATCATCCATATGCTCTCTGGCAAACTTCAGATGGGCCTGGACATGAACTGGCTTAAGCATTGGGACACGCCTAAGTCCCTCTCGCCGTAGTGTGTTACTGATGGTAGCCTTTGTTACTTTGGTCCCAGTTCTCTGCAGGTCATTCATCAGGTCCCTCTGTGTAGTTCTGGGATTTTTGCTCATCGTTCTTATGATCATTTTGACCCCACAGGATGAGATCTTGTGTGGGGCCCCAGATCGAGGGAGATTATCACTGGTCTTGTATATCTTACAATTGCTCCCACAGTTGATTTATTCACACCAACCTGCTTGCCTATTGTAGATTCACTCTTCCCAGCCTGGTGCAGTTCTGCAATTTTCTTCCTGGTGTCCTTTGACAGCTCTTTGGTCTTTGTCATGGTTGAGTTTGGAGTCTGACCGTTTGAGGCTGTGGACAGGTGTCTATTATACAGATAACGAGGTCAAACAGGTGCCATTAATGCAGGTAACGAGTGGAGGACAGAAAAGCTTCTGAAAGAAGAAGTTACAGGTCTGTGAGAGCCAGAAATCTTGCTTGTTTGTGGTTGACCAAATACTTATTTTCCACCATGATTTACAATTAAATTCTTTAAAAATCGTACAATGTGAATTCCCGGATTTTCATTTTTCATTTTGTCTGTCATAGTTGAAGTGTACCTATGATGAAAATTACAGACCTCTCTCGTCTTTCTAAGTAGGATAACGTGAACAACCAGTTTCTAATTAAATACTAAATACTAATAATAAATTAAATACAAAATTAATTTTTGGCCCACTGTATTTTCTAACCTAATTATAGCTTTCATTTCAGCATTGTTTTACTCATTATAACTTGGCTGATTTTTAGGGCGGACATTGTTGCTAGGTTATTTGTGTATGCCGTGGAGTAACACTTATAGAGCGCCGGTCAAAGTGCCATTATTGTCAATAAAGTCACAGGAAAATCGTATATCAGGCAATCAAATTGCAGGGTCGAAAGTAACTGGTGTAATCAAAAATAAGAAATCCAAATCATATGAACTCACAAAATCATTAAAAATAAAAATCTTATGAATAGAACATGCATTCATCAATGACATATTAGTGAT
>JAJAGP010004546.1:0-47818 GCA_025084515.1 Ancistrus triradiatus | reverse complement strand
GAACTTTTAAGATGTTGGCCATTAAAGTGAACAGACGTTGATCGGATGGACGTTACCTGTATGAACCTGACAGCATCGTAAAGGGCTCCTCTATCGCCCCCAACAGTTTCTCCCTGTCTTGAAAAGGAATTACACTGATGTTAAGCAACCAATTGGTGTTAATCTGCTTTTCTCCTGCAGAGTTGTGTAGGCAATCAGGTGCAGATAAATAGTCTAGTGCCTTTTGCAAAACCTGGTGAAGATACCTGCAGAGCCTGATGCACAGCAGTCAGCAGTTGCTATTCCCAGGAGGCTACTGAACTAAAGCAGCTCACCACAGGAGTAGCTAATTGAATAAGATGTATCAGCTGGATGTATCAAAAGCAAAACCTCAAGGCAAGATATAGAAACAGGTACAACTGCTGTAATCAATCGTCCTTTATTTGACAGTTTAAAGTGGAAAAAAAATATGGGCATCTGCCAGGAAACCAGTGTTTTAAAATCACTTAAACTATTATGGCAAACACAGATTTAACTAGTAAAAGTGATGCCAGGGTGGAACAGTGTAGCACAAGTTACTACTGGTATCAAACAACTTTCAGGGAGCATTTTGAGCTTAGGTCATATTTAGCATGTTCTTCTCATGCCCATATGGACGTTTGTTGAATATTAAAGTGCCCTGAGGTGTGAGTAAGTGTTGCTGTGCAATGGACTACTTTATATTTTACCATATTGGAGTTTACTAGACTGTTAAGAAACCCCCTGTTTAACTGAGTTGTAATTGAGATGATAGAGGTCCCTTAGTTATTAATCATTATTCATCAAGTACATAAAGTGGTGTTAATCTTCCTAAATCAGATAATGGCTATAAAACAACTACTTATCTGAAAATGACCATTGAGCAAGACCCATAACCCACAATTGCTTGGATTGCAAGACTATCACCTGTAAATCACTCTGGATGAGGTTGTCTCCTAAATGTAAATAAAAATGCAAATATTAATCTTCGCCATTAAGTATAGTGAAGGATTTTAAGTGTTTCCCCCAAAGGTCATGGAAGCCTTGTTAAAATACCTAACATCAAATATGAAGAAGGGTTTTCGCTATATCTGGAGTTGTATCTAAACAGCTTCAGAGAGGGCTAGTTCGATCCCGACCTCAGCTGTGGTCTTTGCATGTCCTCCCCATGTCCATGTGGGTTTTCTCTGGGTACTCCAGTTTCCTCTCACATTCTAACCCAAGTCACTGTAAATTGCCCCAGTGTGAATGTTTCTGACTAGTATCAATATAACCTTGCTCCTGTCATGAAAAGCCGTTGATGCTGATGTCATGTTAAAATGTATAAATAAAAACAGAACCAGGGAAGCTAGCTTTCATCTGGGTGGTTGAATTTTCATGTCTTGTTTGTTTTATTTTCCAACAGAAGCAGAACAATTATCCCAAACATATGTCAAAATCCAAAATCCACTACCACTAAATCAAGGTTTTGTCATTGTCTATGTATGGAGGTTTCATGAGCTGTGTTCCGGTACCAGTTCCAGCCCCACACCTGATGTTCATCTACTGCAGCTTCACTCAAGCTGCTTCCGTCATCAGCTCCAGCCCCACCATACCCAGGCCACTTCATGCCGATGTGCATACTTCACATTTCATTTGACTTATGACTCCATGACTTTAGTTTCATTCTTAGATTTATCATCTACGCCGCCCAAGGAGGTTGGGTCCCTTTTTGAGTCTTGGTCCTCCCATGTTTTTTTCTTCATAACACTTAGGGAGTTTTTCCTTGCCACTGTCGCCTTAGACTTGCTCAATTTATGATTGGACGTAGATATTAGGAGATAATTTAACTTTGAGACAATGCTCCATTGTAAAAAGCGCTATATGAATAGAAATAGATAGGTCTAACCCAAAGCTGTGGACTAAGCTGAGAAGGATGTTATTGGTCTTTTTTTTTTTTTTTTTTTTTTTTTTTTTTTAACCTCAAACACTAAATGAGCAGCATGGTGGCACGTGATTAGCGTGGTTGCTTCCAGCTTCGAGATCCCTGGATCGAGCCTGACCTCGGACTCCGCCTGTGCGGAGTTTGCATGTCCTCCCCATGTTTATGGGGGTTTACTCCAGGTATTCCGGTTTCCAAAGACATGCATTAGGTGACTAGTGTGCTACAACCTTGTCTTTTGTGTATATAGCCATTGATACTGATGCGGCGGTAAATAAAACTCAAACTAACAAGCTCAAAACATTAAAGGAGAAGACTATTTAGTTTATTTTGCAAAAGGTAAGACCACATATTGACAATATGTAGGAAAATCTGTGAAATTCTTGTGGCTTATTAGTAAAACTTATTTTGGTACACGTATGTTTTTGTAGTCTGTCAGAATGTCGGTTAAAACTCTTAGCTTTAGCATTGTTGTTTCTTTTCAACTTTGGGGGGAAAAAATAGAGAAAGAGTGTTGAGAGAGAGTGAGTGTGGATGAGATGAAGTGGTAGAGGGAACTGACATTAAAGTCTAGTTCAAGCAGCATCTAAGAAGAACTACGAACCAGACAGTGAATCACTTTTCTTGCCCCCTTTCCAGTTGAAAGCTGCAAGAAAAGACTGTCATACTGCTGACAGCATCCATCAAAAGTGATGCAAGCCTGTAGGCACTGTTTGGCGCACGAAAGCTAGTCTCATTAATTGGTTGTGCAAGACGAGCTATACCACTGCGATCTGGGATTTGCTCACTCTTCTGTTATCTTGTTTTCAAGCTTTTGCAGCATACATATGGTCAGTGCAGATCATCAGGCCGTGCTTTATCTGCCAACGCTAGTCTTCTGAGCTGATGTAATACAAAAAGCATTTTAAGGATTTCTTTCAAGCACATGTATGAGCCACATGATATCCGAGGTCTGATACGATTATCCTTAGTAAGGTTATTAACTAACGTAATCCATTAAACTACCTTTGCAGATACATTAGCTGTTGTAATATAGCAGCTGTAATGACACTCTGGTGCAGAAACTTTAATTAAACACACATTGTCATCAAACGCATGCAGCATCAGCATGAACAGACTGAATGCTGGGCAAAAGTTGGGAGGTATTGCTCTCCTTAGAAGTACAGAGGTAATGGGCCACAGGTGTTAGCACTCAGGTGAGCTGCGTGTGCTGGATCTGAGTTTCGCCAGACAAGAATCGTTTTTTTTTTTTTTTATATATATATTCCGATTTTCTTTTGGTCTAAGAATGATAAATGACAGCATACAGAAACATTTGTTAAAGAAAGCTCACAGGGGCTGTTGGCTTGTACCTGGCTCTATTCTCTCACTAGCTTTATCTTTGTGGCGTTGGCCACACAAATATCGGTCACTGCAAACTTGCTCAAATTGTTCTTTATAAAAGCCTTGAAATGGCGTTTTTACCAGGCTGGTGCTAGGGTACAAGTACAAGCAAAGACGCTGAATTGCAACTCACCCCACAGGTAGCAGTGTACGCCAACCAATACGGTAAGGCATACACTGGTGAATGCAGTATTTTATGCTAAATCCCGGGCATAAATGGTACAACACAATTAAAAACACACACTGTGAACAGATAAAGCAGATCACAGATGTAGAAGAACCCTTTAAAAACAGACCATCTAGCCGCGCGCTAAACGTTGAGCATGGTAAGCAAACAAGGAGCGGCAGAGCATTAACTGTTTAAGCTTAAAGGTTCTTCTACGCATGAACTGAATTCTGAATTAACGTTAGTCAAAGCACTGTGTTGTTCTTGTGTGGCTGTTTAATGAATCGGTTTAATGAGACAGATAGGTGCATCTCAAGTTGGAACATAATGTGACATAATCTGACCTGTTAGGTGCCCATCGGGCAGGGTTCAGGGTCCTTCTACCTGTCTCAACCTAGGAAAAATGTACTGTGACAATTCATAGTAAAACTGTGAATTGCTTGACAGTTTTAATGTAAACTTTCACAGTTTGACCATGTGCACCAAGTTCACAATGAGTTTTTGATGGCCACTTCCTGGTTCTGCTGTGGAATTTCACAGTGCATTTTTTCCTGGGAAGTACTTGACTTTTCAGTCTGCACCATGTACATGTGGGTCTGTAGTTGTTTCCCAGCTCACTACCTACTATTTGTTCTTTGTACAGTTTTCGGGATTCTGTTTATACAGTGGTGCTTGAAATTTTTTGAACCCTTTAGAGTTTTCAATATTGCTGCATCAATATGACCTAAAACATCATCAGATCATCAGAGTCCTAAAAGTAGATCAAAAGAACCCAGTTAAAGAAATGAGACAAAAATATTATATTTGGGCATTTATTTATTGAGGAAAATGATCCAATATTACATATTAGTGAGTGGCAAAAGTATGTGAACCTCTAGCAGGTAGTTTGAAGGTGAAATTTAATCAGGTGTTTTCAGCCAATGGGATGACAATCAGGTGTGAGTGGGCACCCTGTTTTATTTAAAGAACCAGGATCTATCAAAGTCTGATCTATCAAGTATGCTGCTGTTCCAATTGTAGAATAACCAAACTTTTCTCCCATCATCAGGAGAATGCAATCGCAAGTCGAACTTCCTAGTCCAGACTTAGGAAGTACGCAAGTCCAAACTTCGCGTACTTGGTATTGAGAAACTGCCATCGTGTTTTTCTTTATTTTGACATCTACACTAGTA
The DNA here is from genome assembly GCA_025084515.1 of Ancistrus triradiatus. Lineage (NCBI taxonomy): Eukaryota > Metazoa > Chordata > Actinopteri > Siluriformes > Loricariidae > Ancistrus > Ancistrus triradiatus. The sequence goes on along the minus strand of JAJAGP010004546.1, from coordinate 43,179 downwards.
TATTCTCAGAGTAAATGAGTTTGTGGGTCCTAAAATGGTTAGGACAGCCAAATTGAGGGAAAACTGGCTGAGCAGTTAGCATTAGCAGCTAGCACCCTGAGTAAGTGTTTTGCTTACAGTTTTCACTTTCAATCCCTTACTCACTAAACTACATGAGATTTTTCAGCACTTTATTATAAAGTAAGCTTTGTTTTAATATTTTTGGCCAGCTGCAGTTTAACGTAAGTGTTAACGTGTAATAGGCTTCACTATGATGCAATATAGACTATATTAAACTCCTCAGTTTATGATACATGTGGTGTCATAAACTTATCATACAACTTATGATGGATTTGTCTGAACATATCCTCATCAGGGAGCACCTGTACAATACAGCTCCATTAATGCATATAATGCCTTATACAGTGTGGATTGTCTGGGGGTCTGGAACGGATTCATTCAATGTACATTATTCCTCATGGGAGAAATTTGCTCGGTGCTTGCCGTCTGGTTCTTGACAAGCCTTCTGGAACGAGTTAACGAGAATCGAGGTACCACTGTACTTCCTTGAGTATCATCTCTACTGTAAACCCAAAGAGCTATCTCTTGTTCTTGATGCATCATGAGATTAACACCTCCCCCAAATGTCAACTTAATATATTGGAATGGAGAGATGTTGGGATTTTCAGTGGAGGCTGACTGTGCATACGAGCTTTTTTTGGCTCGAGACTGCTGGCCTTCTAGTTTCCACTGGGAGTTATTAAGGATATTGAAATCATTATTTCATCAAGTAGATGAAATGTTTGTCAGGTGAGGTCAGGCTGCTGAAATAAAAATCAATGCAACACATCGACTGCTGGATGCCCCACTACAGAGAGCAGGATGAGTTAAAGAGCTCATGCTTATTGGAAAGTGGTCGTTATGAGGCTCTCACCATATGCGAACATGTGAGTGTGAACAAATGAATGAATTGATGGTGTGTTTAGGCTGCACAAGCTGTCAAGTAAAAGAAACCTGGGAAACATGGGATTTGCATGTAAGTAGGGGCTTGCTGCATAGCGACTTAATTCAGGTTATGAGCATTTGAAAGCCGTAATGGTGTGGGATGGGGTTTAGAAATTAAAACGTATGAGCGAGTGGGTAAGTCATTTATAACCTGAAATGTATGATGTTAAAAGAGAGCACAAGGCTATTCTTTTTAGGCCCCCAGCTTGTGCACGGGTCATTTAGCTTGACACGTGATACCGTTCGCCGTCCTTTATTTTTCTGACACATGCCCTTGGAGTGAACTAGCAGAGCGATGGGAATGATCCCCCCCACCCCATGCAAGAGAGCCGGATGTTCATCTGTTTGTCTGATCGCTAACCCCTGCAGTTATACTCCATTGTCTTACCAAGGTGCCATTGCAAACGGATGCCATTGGGCTCCATTTGGCCTGAGGCATTCGTTTTCTTTAGTGCTATAATCTGGCTTTCAAAAACATGGCTTCAAGAAGAAAAGGGACAAAAGTGTATGAGGGGGGAAAGGACTAATATAGATCGCATCCCCCCCGTGTATCCCTTTGCCTTCTAATGTTCAAATAGGATAGAAACCCCAACAGATAAGCGTTTAACCGGCACCACTAGCAAACAAGCTGATCATTAAATGTCAAGCTAGAATACAGACGCTAGGGGTGTAATGACGTACTTTGCTTAGTTGTTTTTCTCACAGTTATCGATTTTACATTTGATAGAAAACGTTCCTTTTTTACTTCTGAAGTGTAAACAACGCAACACAATGTACATTTTCTTGTAAAACTCTAACACACTTTAGTCCTATGCAGTTAAAATAGATTAGTAGAAACCGAGGTTTAAAATTGTAAATAAAATGTTCGATTGTAGCTTCACCGTATCTTAAATAAGTGAGTGAAAACATTATTTTTTAATTTCTCAAGAATGACTATTTAAAACTAGATCTGCATTTCTTGAGGGAACTATAACAGGGCTTGAAATGTGGCAAACAGAAAGAATGTGGCTTTTGTCCTAGTACTTTTGGCCACATGTGGGTGCATGTCTCAGTACTTTTGGGGGGCATGTCCCATTACGTTTGGCCATGTGTGGGGGCGTCTTAGTGTGTCTGTATGTATTGGTGTTGAGTTTATGGTGTGTGTGTGCATTGGTTGGTGTGTGTTTGTGACAGAACATGTACGAACAGGCCTCTGAGTGCTGTGGTGACTTTATTTATTTCAGTTACAGTTTGAGTTTTGTCGGCTGAGATTTTAATCTGAGCATTCCATCAATGCATTTCTATGGGAGAATTTAAAATTTAAACTTCAATCTATTAAAAATAATCAGTCAGCTCTACTCCAAAAATAGATAGCACACCAAACTGTGTGATTATCTACGTAACAGTGTAGGATATGTGATGTATGATTGCAAAAATGCAATTGCATTAGATGGCGTAATAAGCAAAAACACTTAACTCAACGATGAACATCTGAACATTGACGATGAATTACCTGTCTTTACAGGTGTCTTTGTCAGACTTACGAATCACTTGTATTCCATTACTGGCAAATGTATGGAAGCACCATCACTACAACCTCATATCAGCTGTGGAGCATGGTGGAGGAAACATCATGGATTGAGGCCACATCAAAAGCGTTTAGACCCCACCAACCCACAGTCAGACATTGTGTACAACTTTGGGAAATTCAAGACCATTGTTACTCAACCAACAAAGATCACTCCCAGATCAAGGCGAGTCATAGTCTGACAGGTCAACAGAACCAAGGGTAACTTCTAAGCAGCTAAAGGCCTCTCTTACATTGGCTAGTGTTAATGTTCATGAATTGATCAATGATGGATGGTGTGCATTGCAGCGTTTCAAGGAGAAAGCCACATTGCTGCCCATCACATGGCAAATGGACAATCCAGAAGGCTTCTGGAAAAACATGTTGTGGATGGATGAAACTGAAATATAACTTTTTGGTTTAAATAAGAAGTGTTATATCTAAATAAAAAAACAGTATAAGAACCTTATTCTATCTCTGAAATGTGGTGGTGGTAGTATCATGGTTTGGGCTTGTTTTGCTGTATCTGGACCAGGACAGCTTGCCGTCATTGGAACGATGAATTCTGAATTGGTCCAGTGAATTTTAAAGGAAAATGCCAGCACATCTGTCCATGAGCAGAGACTCTAAGTACACAAGTCACTGGTCAAATTGTTAAATACGAATCCTGACCTTAATTTAATAGAAATATTGTGGAAGCAGTTCATATGATGAAGGCCACCAACACCCCAGAGTTGAAGCGGTCCTGTGTGGAGAAAAGGGCTGATCAGCAGTTACCAAAAAAACATTTTGTTTCAGCTGTTACTGCACAAGGGGGTCACAACAGACACTGGAGCCTATTCTGTTGCAGTGTTGCAGTGCCAGTGATGCTCCCTCATCAGGCCTTCCTTCCCTCAGACATCACCTGGTGTCACCTGACTAATTTACTTGACCAAAATGCACCTCTGTTACCTGTGTACAGTTTGACAATATTCTGTTTAATACATAGGCTACAGTCAGCTATTGGAGTGGGTGTATGTGGGGAAGTTGTGACCCAAACACTTACTGCTGGAATTCATATCATGGTGAAGCGCAGGATGAGTCTGTGACTTTCCTTGATCTAGAGTTCACAGTCATATTCTGGACAATGCACCCTTGGAGGGTTGCTTTTGTCCAGTGAGGCTCAAGGGGGATTAGTAGGTTGTTCAGGCTTCCAAAGGCACATTCATTGTCTCTGTTTATTCTCCTGGCATGCTGCTTTTATTTCTCCCTAATTGAGCTGCCAGTGAGGGCTGCTTAGTGAAATCGGCCCCCTCCAGGCGGCTCAGAGTGGAACAAATCCCGCCTCAGCCATGGATTCATTAGTCTGGGTGCTGTCGCTGTCCTTGGTGCTGAATCAGTGTCGTTGGTGTGATGTGTACAGTTGTAGGCATTGGAGAGGCCTGGCGTCACGCAGCATACATGTAACAAGGTTATTTTCCAGCGCGTACAGGAAGTGATGCATGTTATTTGTTGGACAGCTTGTTATTCGTGTGTATGTGTGAGTGTTTGTTTATGCATACTTATGGTCTGTTCACAATGTTCATGGCCCATTTGGTGGTGAACATGCCAGTTTCAGATGCCATCTGTGTTCTGCAGCTGAACTCCCTCAGCTCAGCAACAAACAAGACGAGGACGGTGCTGATTTCCAAAACGCTGCCAAAAATAATTAGCTACACAGGTTATATTTCCAAGTATCCACAGGGAGCCTCTTGGGAGATACCTTCATACATAAGAGCAGAAAGAGTTCAAGCAGTGGACACTTTGTCAGTAAAGACATCGTTTCATCATCTTGTCTGTTTAATTGTTAGCAAGGCTAAGAAAATAGCCACGGAAGCAAAGCTTCATTGGCTACTGAATACGCAAAGTATTAATCTACAATCATGTGCTGTGAGCATCCTGTCCAACTTCAGATGATCCAGACGATGACTCATTGTGTACAGACGGTCCAAGAACCAAATCCAAATGATGCAGCCCAATGTTTAACCATGTCTCACTAGGAGCTTAGAAATGTAACTGTAATATAATGTATTATATTATATGAATATTTCTCATTTTCAAATAACACTGGGCGTCAATATTAAGTTTGTGCCACAAACTAAATGGGTGGACCATAGAGTACTTTTTATGCTGACTCCAAACCTGTTTTTAGAATCAGACATAGTTTAGGCGTCAGAGCAATTAAATTTCTACAATAATTGTATACTAGTTAATAGTATACTTAAGTATACACTTCAAATATATCCATGTGCTGTACTATATTTGAAATGTACAAGTTCATCCATATTGTCCATATTGTATTTGGTCTATCAGCAAAGTCAGTGCTACGTTTTTGGAGGCTCCTGGCACCTTTTGGAGGCAATTCTTGACTGTGAGGTATTGACCTCATAGCAGAGGATACATTAGGATATTAACAATATGTTTGGGTGTTGATGTCCATACCATTTTGTATTTGTAAATTAGAAGTGGCAATCCATATCTGGAGTGATCTTTGTATTCTCCCCAAACCATTTTGCCCACTCTATGAAAAACATGATGACATCAAATAAGGGGGGTCTGAAGTACTTCTCATAACGAAGTATTTCTCATAGCGTATAGACCTGCTGTGGGATTTGATTGTCAACTCGCCACAGTTTTGGCAGAAATAATTAAGTTTTATGCAGTTTATTGGCATGGTGAATGGGGAGTCAGCACAATACCTAACCCTAACCTCAGTAACCTAAAGCAAGTCTTTTGGCTTTTTTAGTTTTTCAAATAAAAGTAAAAAGCAGTTAAAGAAGTGACAACTGGAAAAATTCCAGGTTTTCCTACCATCGTACGGACTTTTGGTACTCCCAAGTATAGCGAGACAAGGTACACACAGTTAAAAGCTTTCATAATTCATATGTATCTGGCTTTCTGTAATATCAAACCCATAATTTAGGTTCTTGCTGTAATGTTCCAGTAATTTATGTCAGTGAATGTATAAATGTAAACCTAACAAAGTTTGTTTCAAGTAGCGTTGGTTTATCTCCTAAAAGTCCTATCACAAGCCCATATTTTCTAGGTTGGATCACAATCCATGATATTGTGATTTATTTATTTGTTTATTTGAATGTTCTTTTTTTAAAGACTTATTTGAAACTAAACATGGAAACCAACCTAACATTTGGATTCAGTGGTGTGTCTTCATTTTGTGCATCTCAGATGAATATTTGTGACTTGGTAAGTAGTAATAAGGGCCTTCTATTTCTAGAAGTCTCTTAGTATGCTTATTTCCAACCATTTTGTTTGGTAATATATCTTTGGCCAGGTCAAATATCATGGTGTCACTGAAATCTTACAAAAGCCTTACTTATTGTTGCTTCATTGAACATTTTTTCTGACTCACAAACTGGTGCACCAATGTGCAGTCTCTGCTATCTGACTTTCACCTTACTATTTGGGGTGCTTTTTTAACTGAACAGGTTCATGCTGTTTCAGACGTACCAATCAGGTCTTTGTGTGTTTTGCAAACACCAGTTGTTCTTGTGTCCATTATGTATAATCGATAATGGACCCAACGAGGTTGAATTTTCTCAGTCACCAGCTTCTTTGTGTTGCCAAAAATAATAAAATAAATAAATTCTAAGGGCCCCCATCTACTCTGAGCTAGTGTTGGATTATATCCTATCAGGTAAATGCAAGCTGGATCAGCAAATACAGTAGTGCCTGATTTGTTAAAACGCCTTGGGATGCCATGTCAGCATTTTTAGCATATGTAAAAAAAAAGTGTTCAGTATGATAGGTCTTTTGATCCCTTCAGGCTGTTTGTGAGGACATTTTAATCATACATGATCTGAGATCTCATATTGCCCTGCCTGAACTGCAAGTGCACTTGTCACGCTGTGTAACACATGTATTCAGCTGATCATTTTGCACATTTGTCTGGATTTCACGTAACACTAGCACCCTAAAGTGCCATTGCCAGTAGACGGATCAATGGGCATAACACAACAGTAAAAATCAGTAACAAAGGAAGCAGGAAAAAAGGACACATTGAGACCACTAATCTCAGAGATTTGGCACCAACTACTCTTTCAGTTCAGTTAAACTAAGGGGGCACTCACACTATGCCCGGTTGCCTTGTACCATGCCACAGCACAATTGTCCTCCATCTTCACTGCCCTGGTGGCCTGTACTCAGATTGTGCTTAAATATTTTGGACCAGAGCACAGTAAGGAGGGGTCTATTATTTGCAGAGAATACTGATGGAAACGCAGAATTGATGAATAAAAACTTCAGATTTAAAGACATACAGAAAATGCACAAAGTTTGAAAATCTAAAAGGGAGTGTGAGCAGTCATAGCCAGTGATTGGCCATTCAGTGTCATTCTGTGCTGGGCACATTTAACTTGTGCAGCCCGCAACAGAGACAAGCACAGTAACACATGAGCAACACAGTGCTTTCACTGATTCAGAATTCAGTTAATATACAGAGCTTTAAACACGGCTCAGCCACGGGTGTGTTTGTTTATGAGACCATTGCTGATGCTTGTCAATGATGAGGAAGTGTTAGATTTAGTGTTTTTTCTGCAGTTGGTGCATCTGTAGTCTCGATTTGTTGAAACTGAATTAATTAAGTTACAAACGGCACTTTTATTTATTGTTTAAGTAATTAGAAATAATAATAGCTTTCTTTTATGGTTTTACAACATTCTTTTATATCATTTTTGATACTGCTCAGTGTTATGGCAGCAATTTAAGTATAGGCAAAGGTACTTTTTTGCTATTGTTTGTTTAATTATTTTATCTTCTTAAAGGAAAAAAAATTGGAATGGCAAAAAAAAACAACAAAAATGGTTAAAATTATTTTTTAGAATTTTTTAGAAAATATTGTGGTGCTTTTTGAGTTGTTTTGGGTGCACAGTGGTGCTAGATTTCCTTTATATTTGGCTATGACAAGGGCTCTTAAGAACTCTAGTCACGCAGTGTCAGCCAAAGAAGGTTGGGGCTCCCATTTGAGCTTGTTTCCTCTCAAAGTTTTCTTTTTTATGCATCTAATAAAGTCACCTCTGGCTATAATTTTGAGTTGTAGGATGGTTGCTTGTTTGGATGTAGACAATTGAGATGGTTATATGCAAGAGCCAGTGAATTACTGTTTTACTTGTTTAGATGATATAATATGAGACGTTCATACAATGATGTACTCTATAAAAGCACGAGCGCATAACATTGGAAGCAGCATTTCCCTCAGGTCTGCAATCTATTCTTGTTATTAATCACTTAAGAATATGGATTTGGCCGACGCTGGTTTCGAAAAGCCTTTGCATAATCAGATGGTTAGTCTTTGGCAATGCTCTCTGACAAGAGTGGTTTGTGGGGACAGAGGTGAGGTATTGAGATTGTCATCATCAATGGACTGTGACAAGACAGGAGAAGCCACAGACTCTAATTGAATTCCACCCGGGGATGCTAGTTGAGCTGTTGAATGTGACAGTGGTCAGCTGATTGTGTGCTACAGTGATGATTATGGTGATGGTGATGAAAGGCTAACATGCAGGCTGTTTTAGAGTGTAAGCAGTTGGGAGCAGTCTCTGATTGTTAATGATTCCAGACATTATAAGTAAATAAGAAATGGATAGTTGGTAGAGGGAAGAGGTGACTTATTACCAACCTACCACTTTGGGCCCTTGTGCAAGGTCTCGAACCATCTGCTGCTCAGGTCAGTTGTAAGTTGTTGTAAATGAGGGTGTCTGATTTTGAAAACGTCGATTTATTTATCGAAAAGTATGTATCCTTGGGATTTAAGACACATTGTAATGGCATGAGGGTGTCAATTTCATTATATTCAACTCTTTGTGTAATTTCAATCCCCTTTTTGTAATGCATGTAGGATCTTAAGTATCTGTTATGTACCCCATTGCAAGACATTATTAACCACAATCATTACCAACCACTGCCTACAGACTCCTTATCTTCTTTGAGCAAGCAGCAACTTTAGGGCTATTAGGCTTAAAAGAAAAAGACTTTAGGGCTTCTCAGCCAAACATAAAACATTTAGCTTGTGTGGGTCTGTGAGCGTGTGCGTGTGAAGGTAATAGGGTCATTACCATGCAGCTAAGACATAAGCCTAAGGCCATGTTTAGTCACTTCATTAAAACCGGATACAAATGGACATTACTGTAATTTCAGCTATACGTGATAGGGGAGTTTGGTGAGAGAACTGCACCGGGCAACTCTTTGGAGTTTATAGTCAAAGTAGATTCTAGTACATGTTTTGTACTAGTGTTCTGTTTTTCTTTCTTTTTATTTAGTATTCTTTGCACTGTCCTTTATTGGCGCTGTTCAGACAAGGTATATACTTCCGTGGTGTGATATCCTTGTTATTAAGGGTCTTAACCCAAATGCAGGGACAGGTGTAGCAGCCCTTATAAGCACTGTACTGATAAGCCACAGGCTGGATCTGTGCTCTGCTGCACATGAACAATTAGTAGATGGTGGGACTGTTGCAGTTGTCCCAGCACAGCGTGGCTGAGGATGGACTGATGTGACAGCAGTATTGAATGTGTATAGTATCCTGGGTCTTTAGTCAATACTGGTACATTACAGTATTTAATATGGTCTAGTGAGGAACAGCCATGGTCACAACAATAATCATTTTTGTTCACTTCAGTACAGTACTCAGTACATTACATGAGATATTCAATATATTATTTTAAAATAAGCTTTATGTTAATGATGTTGCCCAAATGTAGTTTAATGTAAGTGTTTAACTAATACTATTGATTGGGGACAACCTGTAATTGTTTAACATACTGATGGAAAAACTACTGTTGTAGCAGTTACTTTAATAGTGAAGCAACATGCAAAATCAACATCAGACTACTTAACGTAGCTAATCTCAATTAATAATAATGAACCATTAGTAGTCATAGTGGGGGGAAAAAAGGATTGAAGCCCAGCTCATTGAATATACCTTCGAATATACCTATACCTATACTATGGACCAGAAGATCCAGGGTTCAAATCCCACCTCTGCCAAGCCACGACTGTTGGGTCCTTGTGCAAGGCCCTTAACTCACAGTTGCTTGGATTGTAAGTCACTCTGGATAAGGGCGTCTGCTAAATGCTGTAAATGTAAATATTAGTCTTCGCCATTAAGTACGGTGAAGGATTTTAAGTTTTGACTCACTTATAATGAACATGCTTACATATAAATATTTTACATATTTAAATACATCGACCCCATTCCTGAGACGGTAAAAGTAACACTTTAGATTCAGTTTCCACACTAGCATAGCTCTCACAGTAAAATTAATATACCCTCTTGTGATGTCATTCAAGAAGGATTAGGGGAGGGAAAAGGATGAAGAAGCACCTGTAATACTTAATCTTTATGGAGGTGATGAAGTACCAGCAAGAGGAAGGGGAAGTGTGAATATGCCCTGTTTAGTAGTCAAACTGGAGAAAGAAGGGCCCAGAACATAGCCCTGGGACATGCCAGTTCTGACAGGTTAAATAGTCCTAGACCTGGCTAGGAATTTTTGCAACAAATGACTGGTGGTGGAAATTTGACCTGTTAAAGTCAGAAACAATTCAAAAGACCGTCCTGACAAGTTGCTCAATAGTCATTTATTATGAAAGTGTTAACAAGCTGGGACTGTGGTAGCCTAGCGGATAAGGTACTGGACCAGTAGGGTTCAAATCCCACCTCTGCCAAGCTGCCATTGTTGGGTTCTTGAGCAAGACCCTTAACCCACAATTGCTTGGATTGTAAGACTGTATCAATCGTAAGTCGCTCTGGATAAGGGCGTCTGCTAAATGCTGTACATGTAAATGTAGTGCCCCTATGTTATCTTACCAAAATACCTTAACTTGGGACGCTCCTCTGAAATCAAGCATAATTCAGTTTTTAAACACATTCAGGATATCAAAAAGATAACAAAATGACACCTTATTAGTCTGAGTATCATCAAAAAAGTTCCTACTGGACGATTGGACATCAGAATGCTGCATACTAGGAATGCTAGAGGACACACTTGTTCGTCTAGAGTTCTCTGCAACTGTGGCTGATCATTGACCTTCAAAAAGCTTAAAACAAATTCCTTTCTCCAAGTTTCAGGACATGACTTGTTTGCAATAATCAAAAAGATCACTCTAGGTCTATTTGTTTACTCATTAAAGAACAATTACTAGTTATTTAAACTAGTTTCATGTTGATTAGGCACTAACTATCTAAATTACACTTAAACGTGAGAATGGCACAAACTCAAAAGAATCAGAAACGTTACATCCACTATGACGAACAAGCACAGAGTCCTTGATGACATCAGCCATGTCTGTATCATCGGCGTCGCACTGAATAGCATCGGAGAGTCCGTCCTTAACATACCAAAGTGATCTAATAATGCTTTTTGCCAGTTCTAATAATACTTATGTCCTTATCGTGATTCTTAGGTTTACAGATTACAAATGCGGTCTATACACCGCTCACTTTCCTGTGCCAACTTCCCAGTAGGTAAATTAACAATAACATCTGACATCATAAGATCGGTACCACAACACTTCTTCTAAAGCTGTATCTCATAAAACCCTAATCAATCAGGACAACTTCAACCGAAACCAATTATTTAGGAAAAAACGAAATGACCCATTAGACAAAATAAAATAAATGCTTCAAGTCTGTTATTTTTGTTCCATATTTACAAAGCAGTGACTGAGTGACACTTTCGAACCATCTGCCATCTGTTCCCAAATCCAATTAATTTACCTTTGTGTACAGAAATGCTTTCATTGGCACCGTTTGCAAAGCCTCCCTCCTTGTATTCTTGGCACAGCCTAATCAAACTGGCTGGTGGAAATTAGATTTTCTATGGGAAGTCTAGATTCAAGACAGCAGTCCTATGATTTTGGAGATTCTCTGAGGGAGTGGATTGACTGAAAGACAACAAGTTGCATTCAGCCTGTGAGCATGAATAACATGCAAAAGCCATTAATTCCACTGGAGATGTTTATTTTTTTCCAAGTTGCTCAATAGTCATTGATTATGAAAGTTTTAACAAGCTCGGGAAGCGCCCCTACGTTACCTTACTAAAATATCTATCAGCATCAGTGGCCATTTCAGCGACACACACAAGGTTACATCAAGACTAGTCGTGTGTGTGTGTAACCTAATACACGTCTTTGGACTGTGGGAGGAAGTACCCGGAGTAAACCCACACAGACATGGGGAGGACCCAGGCCACTCCATCCTGGGATTGAACCCAGGACCTTGTGGCTGTGAGGTGGCCGTACCCACCCCATTATGTGTTAAATCCATATCTAAGTGGATTTGTGTCTAATGTAATTTTGTAAATTAATTCTGAGCAACTAAGACACAGCTGGGTTTTTGAAGGATTCAAAAGTCTCTGAAATTTCAGAGTAATTGGCAAAGCAGTAAAAGTTGTACCTGTAATGCATCAGCAACAGCAATGGAAAGTCTGAAGATGCCTCGGTTAGTATTAATAGTGAGAAAAAGGTACGAGGCCCAGAACATAGCTTTGGGGTACACCTATACTGAGGGGTTAATGGGTATCGAGAAGCCTCTGTATGAAAGAATCTATCAAACGAAATGGAGATGGATAGAGGCATTAAATGGAGGGCGAAGTAATAACTGGGTTTTAACTTCTCTAGCGTTGATGGCTGCAATGTTTGGGACATTTGCTATACATCAGAATTTATACGACAGTTAAGAGAGACCTGGGGTTCATATCTGCTTGAAAAATAACTGACCAATTTGCGTCTAGGAGTTCCAACTTATGTTCTATACATTGACACTAAAAAAAAGCTCCCTAATACTGAGCCAGACTCCTGTATGGCTGCAAACCATTTATATTTATAATATAAAAGATGGAGTACACCTCTCACCATCTTACAATGTCGCCATCGCAGCCCTTCCCCAATCCTGTGTGAATGGCACACGTGGCCATTGTCGTTAATGGCTATGTCAATCTGCATATTAAACTGATCACTGGTCCCATTGTTATGCAATGGTGCTGGTACCAGTCGTTATGCGAAGGTGCTGTAAGACTGGGCAAGTTTTCCAACTGCTGAGACTGAAGAAGTCACTTAGATGAGTGACGAAACGTTTCTCCAACAAAACCTCACATCCAGATGAACAGATTCAACTTCTGGGACTTCTCTGCTGTAGTACTAAGGGGAAACTTGTCAAAGTTCAGTGTAGCAAAAGAGATGGGTTCATGCACCTATGTCTGGAGAACATGGGGCGATGGATGTCCATCATTGGGCTGGATAGGGGCTGCTGTTTGCATCATCAGGGAAGTATCCCCCAAAACTAACACCTATAAAATACTATATATATAGATCTTTCCACAGTTACTGACACCCCTGGTAAAGATGAGTGAAAATTGTTATAAGAAATCCACATTTTGAATGCAAGTATTATAAATTAGCATCAGAAAGAATGAGGAAAAAAAATCTTTAATTGAATTAAGTTTAGTCTGAGAATAAAAACCTCTAATTAAGAAACAATTATTTTTAAGAAAACCACAGTCTCACGTACAAATTCCTAGAAAGGAAATATAACTGAATCTTTCTGTTTTTGTACTTTAAAAAAAAAAAAAAAAAAGTAAAAGTTGATCTCTCTCTCTCTCTCTCTCTCTCTCTCTCTCTCTCTCTCTCTCTCTCTCTCTCTGTCTCTGTCTCTCTCCTATCTAATCATCTATCTATCTATCTATCTATCTATCTATCTATCTATCTATCTATCTATCTATCTATCTTCTATCTATCTACTATATATTATATATATATATATATATATATATATATATAGTTTTTTAAAATTTAATAATGTGTTTATTATTAAGGGAGAAAAAAATCCAAACCTACATGGCCCCGTGTGAAAAAGTGATTACCCCCTAAACCTAATAAATGGTTGGGCCACCCTTAGCAGCAACAACTGCAGCCAATCATTTGCCATAACTTGCTATGAGTCTTTGACAGCCTTGGGGAGGAACTCTGGCCACTCATCTTTGCAGAATTGTTGTAATTCAGCCACATTGGAGGGTTTGAGAGCATGAACAACCTTTTTAAGGTCATGCCACAGCATCTCAAATAGGATTCAGGACAGGACTTTGACTAGGCCACTCCAAAGTCTTCATTTAGTTTTTCTTCAGCCATTTAGAGGTGGACTTGCTGGTGTGTTTTGGATCATTGTCCTGCTGCAGAACCCAAGTTCGTTTCAGCTTGAGGTCACGAACAGATGGCCGGACATTCTCCTTCAGGATTTTTTGGTAGACAGCAGAATTCATAGTTCCATTTATCACAGCAAGTCTTTCAGGTCCTGAAGCAGCAAAACAGCCCCAGACCATCACACTACCACCACCATATTGTACTGCTGGTATAATGTTCTTTTTCTTTTTCTAAAATGCTGTGTTACTTTTACGCCAAATGTAATGGGACACACTCCTTCCAAAAAGTTCAACTTTTGTCTCGTGAGTCCACAGAATGTCTTCCCAAAAGTCTTGGAGACCATCAAGATGTGTTCTGGAAAAATTGAGAGGAGCTTTAATGTTCTTTTTGCTCAGCAGTGGTTTTCGTCTTGGAACTCTGCCATGCAGGCCATTTTTGCCCAGTCTCTTTCTTATGGTGGAGGGATGAACACTGATCTTAACTGAGGCAAGTGAGGCCTGCAGTTCTTTGGATGTGTTGTGGGGTCTTTTGTGACCTCATTGCTGCGCTCTTGGGGAGCACTTGTTTTGTTAAACCCTAGTGGGTCTTTGACTGGAACCATGTCCTATGGTCAGATGAAACGAAAATTGAACTTTGTCAACAAAACTCAAACTGGGTTCTGTTTAAAAAAAAATTATGAATACTGTTAATTATGGTGTAGGGTCTGTGAGGCTGTAGAGATGTTTTTCCTCCATAGACCCTGGGAAGAACCCGTTAGGGTACATGGAATCATGGACTCCACGAAATACCAGTACGTTTTAAATCGTAAATCAAAATTTACATTTACAGCATTTAGCAGATGCCCTTATCCAGAGTGACAATCTTACAATCCAAGCAATTGTGGGGTAAGGGCCTTGCTCAAGGACCCAACAGTGGCAGCTTGGCAGAGGTGGGATTTGAAACCTGGACCTTTTGGTCCATCGTCCAGTACCTTAAGCGCTAGGCTACCACAGTGCACGATCTTTTGGACCACAGTCCAAAATCTTTCTGCCTCTGCCAAGAAATTTAAAGTGGGTCATCACCTTCCAGCAGGACAATGAACACAAAACAGATCCAGATGGCCAAGTTTCTGCCATGGTCGCTTCAGTTCCCTGATCTAAACCCCATGGAAAACCTGTGCGCTGAAGAGGAATATAAAGGAATATAAATTCCCTGCTGTATTCTCCAACTATAGATGACGTTGTAGGAGAAAACTAAGTGCATTATTAAATGCAGGGGTGCCGATAATTGGGCTTATGTGGTTTTCTAAAAAGGATTATTTCTTGATGTGGGATTTTTTTCCCCTCAGACTAAAACTGACCTTTAACTGAAGTAAACTGAAGTGAATTTCACATAACTTTTATATTTTTCATCTTTGCCAGGGATGCCAATAATTGCAGAGGGAACTGTGTAGTCAAACTGAACCACATGTATCTGGAACAGTTACATCATATAAACAGTATCCTTAGATTTCCCTTTCATTAAGATAATAGATGCACTTTTCGAAAAGATATCTGAAAGTGTCTGTACGAAGCTTCTGAGTTAATGTTAAAATTAAATCTTCTTTACATAATGTTTTACAGCCTTCCATGGTCCAGAGGGATGTGCCTCTAACAGCTCTAGCTTTACCCAAACAACTTCAGCTGCTCTACTCCCAAAAGAGCTGTTCCAGGCAGGTCCCTCTGGACTCCAGGGATGATCCAGAACCCGCTTAAGGGATTATATCTCCCAGTTGACTTGGGAATATGTACACTCGTTGACAACAAATAAAGCACCCAGATGAAAGATTGCTGCAAAACTCTGCATGCAGTTCTGTTTCAGGCAGATATGTAAGTGATTACAGGTGTGGTCTGATTAGACACTGGGTCTGCTAGGCATGCCTCTGTGACACATTTTGCCACAGCTTGGCCTGTAGATCCTCCACACCCATAGTTTGCTGAAGCTGGCGTCCCAGATGGTCCCATAACTGCTCCATTAGCAATAAATATGGTGACTGGGCAGGCCAAGGAATTGTTGCAATCCTGGGAAACTCTTGCTGTATGTGGATGGGCATTAACCTTCTGAAAAATACCACTTGGAAGCCCTGCCATGAGAGGCAACATGTGGCCACAGGATGTCCTGCACACATCATTGAATTGTTAGTGTCCCTCGTATCGCTATTAGGGGTGACCGACTGTCATATGCGATGGCTCCCCAGATCATCACACCAGCAGTTGGGGCAGTGTGTTGATCCACAGCAAAGGCAGGATTGAGGTGCTCTCCACGAGGCCTCCATACTTGAACCTGACCATCATCAGATGCCAAACAGAACCTGGATTTGTCACAGTGACAGTGACTGGCTATCAATGGAAGGACACGTAATGTGCCCCATGACAACAGATTTCCTTCTACTACGTACCTGGGAAAGGTCTGGGCAGAGACAGCGGTATGTAGTGATGGTGCCGCCTGTGCCAGCCTGATGTGTTAATATCAGATACTGTAGCAATGTAATATATTACATTAATATATGAACCATATTTATTTGCAGGAAAATAATTCTAGCAGAGTTCCAGCGACAATATACAAGTGTTTGTTTTTATTTATTATTTCTGTGTCAAAGTAAACCTTAATTAAAACTGCTTTCACAAGTACTATCCAAAGGTATTTTGTATCTACAAGAAAAGCAATTTAATTGTGTCAGAAATTTCATACTGGAGGATTTTCTTGCTATGAAAAACCCACTAAAGCACAAGGCTGGAGGATTCCAAATGACTTAGCTGTCATTAAAGTGAAAATCAATTTTGTGGCAGCTGGATGGCATATCACTTCAGTAGGAAAGCACTAGAAACTAATGCAGAATGTTGAAAATCCATAAAAAAATAATATAGAACAGCATGGAAAGGGTACAACAGTGCGCTTTCGAGATCTGAAGACCACTGACATTCTCTTTTTATTCTCAGACAGTTGGACCAGGCAGTAAAAGTAACTCTTCGATTGCCATCGGCTAGATTTAAGCATATATGCACAAAAGTGGAGGAGTCTACTTTCATTTATTATTGTTGTGAACCGTACATGTATTCAAGCACTAAAGTTTATTCTCTGCAGCTCCAAAAAGAAACTGTTAATAGCTTAAAATCTGTGTACATCATATATGACCTATATATTTTTCCCCATTAGTGAGTGTATTGTACCTTTTATATTATGTTATTTTATATAACACGTTACTCTATTGTCCGTAATGCTTTCCCATCAGCTTGTGTCTATATTTGTGCGATATGTGTATGTTGGTGAAAGGGAAAAACGCACATTTCCTTTGTGTGTACATGTGTGCAAAAGCAATTCTGACGGCTCAGCATGCTTGTGAACTTTCCTGTCTCACATCTCACACGTTGTGGTATTGTTTCTGAAATGTGATGAAGCAGTGGACCCTGATGGGAACCCAAAAATGAGATTTGTCTCTTCGCATTATGTCACTGTTCCATTTGTAGCCATTATGGAGCCAGACTTTCTTAATCTAGCTGTAACTTATCTCACTCACTCACCAAGAAGGAGTTGTTGGAAGCAAATTAAACTTTATATGTATGAATGCAATGATGATATTTGTAAGTGATTACAATATGAAAGTGAACGGAGAAGGTTATTGGGGAAAACTGTGCAATTGAATGGAGGCTCAAGTACCCTGTTAGGCCGCCTCTAGTGTGGATACAAGATGAGATGTGGTTGGGCCTTGGATGCAAACAGGTTCCAAATGGTATCCTGGGGCACATTTTGCATTTATATGTATATATGTGCTCGCTACAAGGCCTCCATACGTCGAAACGAACCATTGTCAGATCCCAAACTGGAGGTTAGTAATGCTAATGCCTAGATAAGGCTAGTTAAATAACACCAGTGATTTACCAGACAAACAGTCCTGTGACAAATCCTGTTATGTATAGGAAAATCATGGAAAGTGTCTGGTGAGTGCATTTAGTCGGTCCTTTGTAAAAAAAAAAAAAAAAAAAAAAGAAGAAAATAAAAGAATTTTTTTTTTTTTTTTTTTTTTTTAAATATCAAAAGGTTTTAGGTTACTACTACTAAAAGCTTACAGTTCCATTGAACTACTAGATGATAATTTTTTACTGCAGGTATACTTCTAAGTTTTTCTTTGAGTGAACACTTTACTTATTTTGTTTCTTCTTCTAATTATTTTTTTTGCACTTTAAATTATTTTTTTTTTTTTGCACTTTAAAAAATATACTGCTGTTTTTTTATTTAGGTATCCTTTTTTATTACTTTTCACTTTAAGTAAACTTGAAGTACCAGTGGACTAACTCAAAAGGGCATTCCAGTTCAAAACAAAACACAACAATGCATTTTTAGCTTGCCAACCAGCTTGCAATAAACAACCTCATATTTTTTACTACAGTAAAGAATAAACAAATATATTTGTGTAATGCTACTGTCATTTGGTGCAAACTGTTTCCGGAGATATTAAACTGAATAATTGATGCAGAAATGTTTATCAAATTTAAAATTTTAATTTTGTCCTCATCTGATCCCCTGCAGTTGTAAAGTAACTTCTTAATACATTTATATCTTCATATGAGGGCTTTTAATGTTTATATGCATCCAGTAATTAAACGTATTATTTATCGATTATTCTTCAACACCCACACAGCGTCATGTAAAATTTCGGAAATGCATTGAGCGTGAACCCTTAATTTTCAATGCAACACAGTTTTAACAGTGCAAAGTGATTGGAAAAGAAATGAAGGGCATTTAATCACTTTAAAATGAACAATAAAAATCATCAAAATCAAAACAAGATAAATTCACCCCTTTTCCAAAAGAACAGATATTCTGTTTTAATAAAATTCAAACATGAAGGTAAGCTTTATTTTTCTTTAAAAAATTGCAATGGGAAGATTTCACTAGTAAACAGGGACGTGATTGGTCCCCTTTTTTGTGAGGGGCATGTTTAATTAAAACTACAAATTGATTTCCTAAAATTAATCAGCTAAATCGACAGCTAGAATTTGAAATAAGCGAATTTCATTCACTTATTGCTAGATCCATGAAGAAAAGCTTACATATTAAAAGTTCCCTAATTATAAGGGACTTTTTATAAGTGAAACATTTATAAATGACAAGTTTCTTCTATTACACAACTGTTTCTAATTCAGCCAATCAGGCCAGGCCCGTGATAGCTAAAAACCATATATCAAAAACCTCCTGAGGCAGTATTTTTGTCCGTTCAGTCAAGGTGGACTGGGTGAGGTCCTTTTAGGTTTGGGTGAGTTGATTTAGTGATTCACTGTGCCAGGACAAGATCACCACATATTTTTTTTTAAAAAAATGATTGGCTGCATCAGACAATCATCAGTTGAGATTAAAAAGCCTATAAAAGCAGCATTTCCCCATGGAGCAGTATGTTGTGATAGAAGATCAGCTATTTATTCCAATGCAGAAGATTTTAGAGCAGAAAGGAGGCCTGTAGGTCCTTAGTAATAAAAAAAAAAGTCATTGTTCCCTAGGGGGACAACCTTTCAAAAACTAGGAACTCGAAGCATTTTTCTTTTTGAAAAACTGCGATTAGTAAGTTAGCTTGGAATTTTACTCATAAAAAATGGCTCCTCCTCTGCCTTTCAATTCTCCTTATATTGTATACGGAGTGAATGATTAAAGCTAAATCTGCATCACTTATGAGGCGTCTCTGTTAGGGATTAATATATCTGGATCAGACTACAATCAGAACATGCAGTTGATCCTTTTAATCTTTTTTAATTAAGCTTCTAATTTAAATATTTAAAGATTTCCTAGTGAAATCTTAAGTGGAACCAGTCAAAGGTAGAATTGAGGCTCAGTTCAAATTAGGTTGATTGTATTTATAAAACCATTGCATTTGTCTGCTTCCTTACCTGTTCTTTTTTAATTTAAAACACTGGTCCTAGGTCTACTACCAGTAACTGCTGACTGTGCAAGCAAATAGCATTGGTGTTGTGTAGACATCTAGAGTTAAATGCAGAGTGAACAATGTTGTCCCAAAATCCGTGAACCAAGCCAGTTTGGATGAATTTCATGAAGAATGATGGCTGGTTCCAGGAGAGGTTAGAATTGTCAATAAAATCAAGCCTGTGCAGAGGCAGGGTGTTTGGAGTCAGCTATGAAAGTTTCAATGTAACTAAAATATTCTGCACCTCTACCCAGGGGTGGGATTGGGCTAGAGATAAAACGGATTTCTCAGTCTTTTATAGAAGATAATAAGGATGTGAAGCCCTTTTAAGCAGATTTGGCTTTGATCTGTGATATCACTGTGTCCAACATGCCCTGGGTGGCCACTTTATTAGAGACATCTGCCCTGGAGCTTACCTGTAGGGAAACTAGACGCGTGATCCTGAGTTCCTTCAAACGTGACATGGACATCCGTGCCAGGTAAGGCAGGGCCAGCATTTAAAAAGCTGCCAGCCTTGTGGGGTTTTCTCATACAATGATGCCGAGAGTGTACTTAGTTTGATCGAGGAGAAACGTCAAGAGGAGGAGATCAGTGGAAGATGTCAAGAACTTTTCTGATGAAAAGGCAGTGCACAGCCATGCAAACTTGCTCCAACTTACTTGTCCAAATGCAACTTGGCACGGATGACCAGTTCAAATGCCAATGCTGTTTAAGGAAAACAGAAAGGCAAGACTCCAATGGGCAAAATGACACAAAATTGGATCACTAAGCAGTGGAAAACCATCACCTGGTCAGATGTCAAGTCAAGACAAGTCAAGTCAAATTTATTTATATAGCTCTTTTTACAATGCAGCACTGTCTCAAAGCAGCTTTACAAATATATTGGCTCAAAGCCCTAGTTGAGCAAGCCTGAGGCGACAGTGGCAAGGAAAAACTCCCCAAATGTTATAGGGAAGAAATCTTGGGAGGACCAAGACTCAAATATTGACCCATCGTCATTGGGCAGCCTGGGTGTTAAATGTAAAATTAAATAATATATTAAAAGAGAATGTACTACTTAAAATTAGAGTATAATAGAATAATATATAGGCTAAAAATTAATAGAATATGAAGTGGTATAAAAGATGAATCCAGATTTCTGTTTGATCCATCCACCATGCTGATGGGAAAATCAGAATCGGTTAAACAGCATGCTTTGATGAACCCTTCTTGTCAGGTGTCAACAGTTCAGGTGGAGTACTGGTGAAGAGAATGTTTTCTTGGCACACCCTTGGTTTTCTGATCATTCTTGATGGGCATTTGGACAGTAGAGCAAACCTAGGCATTCTGGTCAACCAAGTTCACCCCTTAATAGAAGCTGTTTACCCTATGGCAGAAGAATCATCTGCAGAGTGGTATTTCTCTAAAAGACAGGAAGCTGCATTGTAATGTCCTAAACTTTTGCACCAGAAACTGAGAGGACAACAGTTGTGTGGTGTTTACCATTTCTCATAATAGACTCATCTGGGGCTGGTGTGTCGGTTGTCCAAGAGCATCCTGGGATGTGGATGATCTATAAGTTTGTTGCATTCTGTGGTGGGGGCTGGCAAGAAGGCTTTGCAGCAGTATTAACAGGCAGGGATTGGAGCTCCTGCTTCCTGGCAGAGTGCAGTGGCAGGGCCTGGTGTGGGAGGGGGCTGCATTGCATTGTTCACAGGTGGGAATGCAGCACTCAGGCGGTCCATTAAGACCAGCGAGCGACTTGGCACACTGCTTAAATAGTCAGCCTCCCCTTCAGCAACTCCTACTAATGTGTTTGGTTAACTCTTTGCACTTTTGTGTTATAGCAATTAATCTACCATAATGTAGAAAGCTACCTCATTTGGTATAACTCACACAGCTTCATCCTTAAACTAAGCATCTGCAACGTAATCTCTGTAATATCAGCTCAGTCTTTGGGTGGGGGTACTGGATTTCTTTTTAGATTTTTTTTTTCTGAAGAACCCCAATAAAAATAACCAAAATTTGGTAAAATCTGAGCAGAACATTTTGAATTGAAACATCAAGGTTTGCGGTGTTTTTTTATTGATACGATTTTCAAAAGTGTGCCTGTATTAATTGTTAAAATGTCATGCATTTCATACACTTTCACACACTGGGTCATGGTGGTGCAGAGAACGCGACCCCTGACTCTGTCTGTGTGGAGTCTGCATGTCCTCCCTGTGTCCATGTGGGTTTACTCTGGGTGCTCTGGTTTCCTCCTACATTCCAAAGACATGCATGTTAGGTCAGCTGGCATTTCTAAAGTGTCCGTTGTTTGAGTGTGTGATTGTATGGGCCCTGTGATGGGATTGGTGCCCTGTTTAGGGTTACTCCAGCCTTGCATCCTTTTTTTTTTCTGTCCAATGAGCTTATTAACTTCCAAATCTCAGTACAAGTAGTGTTTTTTTTCTTTGTGTCTGTGTTTAACAGTTGTTTTTTTTTTCTCCTGGCAGAGCATGAATAAAACATTGTGTTGTTAATAATGAGAGTGAGGATGAGTAGTGGTCTTGTTGAATGGTCTTCTTAATGAACATCATTTGTATGATTGTGTATGCTCTACATCCAAATCACATTCATTAGATAGTTTTGAAGGGGAAAAAAAATCACACTAACTTTGCTCTCTTGTTTGGAATTGACATTATTGTTATATACAAAACATATTTAAAATTTCTCCTTTAGAAGTCTTACTACAGTGGTAACTTTATGCTTGTGTTTAATTCGATCCAGAAGGCTTGTCGAGAACAAAAATGACAAGTACCAAGGACATTTTTTCCCATAAGGAATAATGTAAATTGAATTTATCTGTTCCAGACCTCCAGAAAATCTACACTGTATGCTAACAGCAGCCTGTGTTCTGGAGCATTAAATTCCTGTTTCCTTTCAGTTGGCAGTCAATACAAACCTTTTTAGAACCCATGGAGACTTATTTGCACTAAGAATACAGTACTGTAGATGTAAAAAGAAAAATAAACGCAGTGAAAATGGCGGAGATCTTCACTGAGCAACTGCTATTGAGAATCTGAATCACTGTGTACTGAATCTTTACTCGTGAGAACTGAGACACATTTTTCTGGTCAAAATGTGCCCAGAACCGAATTCGACGAGTTCCGAGTTGGTCGAAAACTGAGGCACAACTGTACTTTTAATTTTTCAAGTAGTAGTTCATTTACACAGATCAGTAAAAACATCAAAACCACCTGCTTAATATTGTTTAAGTTCCTGTTGTTCCTCCAAGGCTCTGATGGAGTCAAAGACCTCTGAAGGTTACCTGTCGTATGCTAGCCTCAGATCCTTTACTGCAAGTTACAACATGGCACCTCTCCACAGATGCACAATCAGCTTGAGGTCTGGAGCGTTTGCATTCCATGTCAACCCCTTGAACTCTGTCTTTGAGAATCTTATGTCAGTATGTATTTCCATTGATTCAGTGTCAAGTGCTTTTTGTCACAAGCCGACACTTGACACATCTATGCTTATACATAGCTCCATAGCCACAGAAATCCAATTCATGAAGTTCTCAATAAAGAGGTATTGTGCTGGTATTACTTACAGTGGCTATAAGTGCAGTCAAGGACAAACATTTCCTGAAAACCCCGATGAAGTGACTTAGTGGAATGGTGATGTCCTCTGATGGTGTAACTGTATATGTATGTTCAGCTCTGTTTCAGAACAACCCATTGTCCCGAAGGGTGCATGGTAGTAAAATGAACTAGCACCAGTTGCCAATGGGTGCAGTTGACTATCAGTAGTATTCTCACATGACCCAATATTGTCTCATGTGAAGACTGAAGTTTTCATCAATATTACCACAAACAGCACTCTCAGCATTTTCTTCTATAGAAAATATGGTTTTTCAGCCTGACCTCCAAAGGCCACACGTTTCTACAATTTTCGTGTACCTTAAATAAACCCTTTTCTCAAGATTGTCATCACCTACCTCACCTAACTCCAAAATCTTTTTACAGAAAGCTAAAAAAAGGCACCGTCCATGAAATGTGTGTAGGTAACATGTTCTCCTCTTCCCAATCTGAAAACAGTGGCAACATTTTTTAGCAGAAAACTGCTCAAAAATGGGGAGGAAAAATGTACTTCTACTCAACTTTGTAGTGTGAACTTGGCATCGAGTCTAGATCAAAGTGTTCAAAAATGAGTACAAATCAAAGACCATAGCCACCTTTCTATATGAGATACTACCTGTGATTTACAGATGCTTTACAAAATATGGTGACTTTTCCCTTCTACTGGGCTCATATATTTTTTCCATGCAATTTCAGGCAAAAAGTAAATCATGTGTAATGTGAAGTGTTTGTGCATACTGCAATCTTTTTATGGCTGCAGGGAACGAACTGTGCAGAAGGGCGGCCACAAACGACCACATTGGCCAAGCAAAATTTGATGAGGCCCCAAGAGCAATAAAGAATAATGTAACATTGAATGAATCCATTCCACCCCCAGAATAGTCCACACTGGTATAAGGCAGTATTGCGTTAATGGAGTTGTATTGTACAGAGACAGGGAAAGCATTTAGGAGGGACAGGAAGAGAGAGAAACTAGAGCGGCATAAAATATAAGGGAGTAGGGAAAACCCAGAGCCAAAAGGAAGGGAGGGCGTAAAGGGGAGAAGCAGAACGGGCAAAAGGAAAGTCAAGGTACACGGGGAGGGCACAACAAATAAAGGAGAGAGGCAGAGAGAGGAGCACGGAGAAGAAATCAACCTTGGTGGCGGAAAGGAGACAAGGTGAGAAAGGGCGAGAAGACACCAAGCAATAAAGAAATAATGTAAATTGAATAATCCTTCCAAACCCCCAAAATCCACAACTGAATACGGCCATTATAGAGCGTTAATGGAAGTTGTTATTGTACAGGAGCTCCATGTTTTATGATGGGAATGTTTCTGACAAATCCATCATAGTGAAAAGTTATCATGAACTGAGGAGTTTAACTAGTGTTTGTTAAGAGCGCTATATAGTGTATAGATAATAGCGGAGATATGGAAAGGATTACTAAAAGTAATAAGTAAGTTACGGTTAAAAACTTACATTAACCTACAGTTGCCAAAATAATTACCACAAAAGGCTTATTTTAAATAAAATAGTGTTGAAAAAATTCGTAGTAATATAAGTTATTTTACTGTTTAAAACACTTACATACCTACATTTGGCCAAAATAATTAACCCCAAAGCTTATTTTATAATAAAGTGTTGAAAAATCTTATGTAATTGAATGGAGCAATGGAAAGAGTAAATGAAAGTGAAAGCATACTTGCTCATAGGCGCTAGCATAGTTGCTAATGCTTACTGCTCAGCATATTTCCATTTCAGTTGGCTGTCAATACTATCCTTTTTAGGTTGGTGCCAGGCTTGTTTCTTCTGCTAAGAATACAATACTGTAGATGTAAAAATAAATAAAAGCATGATAAATACAGCACAGATCTTCATTGTGAGACTCGATCACTGTGTACTGAATTTTAAATCGAGTTTAGGGCTGAAACTAGTCGCATGGCTCAACTTCAATACAATTTCAAGCGAGTGCAAGCACCGAGTACCCGAGCAAACAACAAGAACCAAGGCAAATTTTTCTGGTCAAAATGCGTTGAAAACCGAATTTCGACAAGTTCCGAGGTGGTTCAAAACCAAGGTACCACTGTATTTTTGATGGTCGAATATTTTTTCGATTATTGAAACTAACAGATGATTTTTCTGATTATGAATCGCCAAATTCCCAAAGAAGTCTTATTTAACTTAAGACTGTTTTATGCATTTGTTAACCAGCACTAAAGACAAAGATGAATACCTTGTTCAGAAATTCACTGTTTCACAAATTCACGTTCAAATTCGGCAAACTGTGGTGAACGTTTGGTGGCAAACGTGTTCTCTAGGACAGTTAAATTTAGATGATTATGCGTAAACCTTCCATTTAAATGGTAAACCTTTGTCCAAGTCCCTGTAAGCGTCTCGAAGAACTAGCTCCTGAACTCCGGAAAAAACTGTTCTACTATTTTCACCAAATTTGAGCGCACCTGTGGCCTCGACCTTAAGACAAGAATGCAAATATCTAAAACTGTGAACATTTGGAAAGTGAACAGGTTTTTATTATGAATAATGGATACTATACACCTCTGATAAAACTCCACTACAATTCAAGAGAACATGCTTTTTGAAAGAGAAAATGTTAGAGCTCACGCCATGAAGTGGAAACAGCTGTTAACATTTTTGCCGATGAATTCGTCTTCACTGAGTGAGCTGAACTTTGTTGCACTTCAGGATGCTCCAACATGGAGGATGTGCTTCCATCTTCTTCTTCTTGAGGCTGCCATCACGCTCCAGTAAGCGCTAATGTAAAAACATTCCTAGTTAGACCAATAAACACTTGTGATGACATCATCGACTATTAAATTAGTTGACAACTAGTTGGTAGTCGATTAATGGTCACACACCCTACTGTGCATTGCACTGTGGAAGTAATTCAAAGCAGAACTGTAGTGTGTCACAGTCAAACCAGGCACTAGAATCGCTGCTGTAATGTCTCCACAGATACAGGACACTTTTTTCATATAGCATTCTCTGTAATAATTAAGACGTAAAGCAATAAGGGACTGTGGTAGCCTAGTGGTTTAGGTAATGGAAGGTCCCAGGGTTCAAATCCCACCTCAGCCAAGCTGCCACTGTTGGGTCCTTGAGCAAGGCCCTTAAAACACCACAATGCTTGGATTGTAAGATTGGGATCAATTGTAAGTCGCTCTGGATAAGGTGTCTGCTAAGTGCTGTAATGTAAATACAATAAAATAACCATTTTCTGGTTTACTGATTACACATACATTTCATAAAATAACGTGGGTTGAAACACAGCCACAGCAACTTGGTAAGCACTATGAATAACCTCAATCGAATTCATAATTCAGCAGTATTGACCACGCAGGACATAACTGATTTAGTAATGCAATTTTATCCAACACTAGAATGCATAGTAAAACTTAAATGCATGTAAGCATGGATATACAGCAAGCACCTTTTGCTTATAAAAAATCTTTAGAGCCACAATACATATTTTTGAGTGGGGCAATAGAGATCAATGAAACAATGTTCAAATAAACTACAGGCATTTAACCCCTCTAAAGATAATGAATGGGCCAGCCATGCTCACAACGCTTGGAGTGAACTATGGGAGTTGAATGAGTCTGAATCACCTTGATAATGTAAAATCACAGTCATACCTTGGCACTCGGTCACTTCTCAACTTGTCGATTTAGGTTCTTCGGTGCATTTTGACGAGAAATTAATCTCAGCACTCGTCATTTGGGCCCACTCGGTGCACTTGCTTAAGCTTGTATGAGTCGAGACCCACATTGTCACCAGAATGGCTGGTATCAAGGAGGTCGTTTTTTTTCAAAGAAAGGAGGACAGCTGTCTAAGTAAAAGGCATGTGGGAGTTTTGGATAAGAATGGTTTCCAGGTCATGTCTTTGGGCTTTTGTTGTCGTCGTGATCGTCACCAGCTGCTTCACTTTTTGACTTTAATGTCTTCTCCTCACTTCTGATCTAGGGGCAGGTTCTGAAATTTTCCAACAGCATTATTTTTTTCACTATCTGTGCTAACAACACTTGAAATGTCCTGAATTTCTGTATTAATTACCTTTATGTGTGTCTGATATTCACCCAAAAATAGGACACATTCTGACTAACCTTATAACAGATATTGTCTTCTTGCATCTTCCATCATCTCTTAAACCTCATATTTCTTGTGATATACTGAAATTCCATTTTTCCTTTCAAATGTTTTTGCTAAAGTTTTCCTTTTTTTCCCTCCTTTTTTTTCTCGCTCAGTGACTGCATGCTGTTCAGGCCCTGAGGCAGTAAATGCAGCCCCATACTGTGACGCTCCTTCCACCATCCTGGTTCACATTTAGGGTGAGATTCTGGTGTTTGGTGGAATGTGCATTTTTCCTTCACACACTTGCCAAAAAAACGTGTCAGTCATGCACAGAAGTGACCTATTTTTTAAGAACATTTGACATGCCATTTTTTAAAGGAAGATGGTATTATTTTTCTTTAGTAAACCACAAAACCAAGATTTAAGAATGTTCTCCTTCAGTATTACGTTGTGCTTTTGGTGTACCTTTGGCCACCTGCAATAGTACTACTAATGTGTAGTCATTTGTCAGAAATTGGCTTGTTTGAGATTGAGACCCAGAATTTATGCATCTTTAGAATTCATTTTGGTCTGGGAATGACTCGCTCAAATGGAACTCCCTCCTCAATCTCATCTAATTAAGAGGGATCACTTGATTTAAGTGGCCCAGAGGGTCACTTAAATTGTGAATAATTAGTTGTGAAGATGTCTGTGAAAAGCAGAACTGTACTTTTAATGTAGTATTGTTGAGACATAATATTTTGGCTAAATTAAATTTTAAGATTAGGATCCGGCAGTTTAATACAGATTACATTTAATGTTTTAGCAGACATACTTTTCCAGAGTGACTATACAAACTTAAAATGTACAGCGTAAGCTATTGTGAGTTAGGGGCCAGCTGTGCCAGCGTGGCAATACTAACGGCTTGAACACCCAACCTTCTGGTAACTTAATGGCTGCACTACTGCAGTCCATTTTTTGTCCAAGATTGAGTAATTGTTGTGGAAATCCAAATCATTTTATATGGGTTCACAATCTTTTCCTGAAAAGCAAACACCTGATGTTAAGGGTCTAAAGCGGTTATTTATATTTTATGCACTCAGCTTTTAAGTGCATTCAAATCTGTGGGTCTGTACTAGAGCAGGACATCTGTTGTATTGCACTGCTGATTATGCTACTTAGTTATCACCCTTTGGTGCAACACAATAGCTGGAGCATGTCCTTTTTCACACACTGAAGAATCACTGGACACGGACCCATCCTAGAGCTGAAGTGTGATTACAGCCCTGATAAATGACATCCATGTCTTTTTTTTCATTCATTTTTAAAATCCTGGAGCAGGCACTTAGTTGGAGCTTGGGTTTGTGCATGGGCTTGTTAAAACTTCAGCACAGTATGGGTAATGACAGACTGAGAAAGAGGGAGAGACGGACGTTTTAATAAGAGATCGGAGGGTGGTGGAGCTGGAGAAGCTGCTGGCGAGATGCCACGCTACATTAAAGACAGTGCATTTCAGTGTTCCTGAAGTGGACTAAAAGGGCGATGCGGCGCAAATGCCGATGTGGAATCCGTGAGAGTTGGCGCTTGGCCAACGGAACAAAAGCCATTCAAACCAATGCAGTACGAGCTCCTCTAAAGCACGGCCCCCCAAGGAGCAGCGAAGAAATCTGCTTTCTGAGACAACCACTCACTCGGTGATCTCCGGGTTCCTTTCATATGAAAATTGGAGGTTCTGCCAATCACGGCTGATGATGCCACTGCGGCAAATGAGGACCGGGAGCAGGGGAGCTGTTGGCAGTGTGTTAAAACCGCTAACGACTGTTCTGAGTGTCACGACTAGGGTGCTGCAGCAGATGCACACCGAGACTCATCAAAACCCCAAGTACTGTTCCTCTGCACTTTATGGCTGTAATCTCCAGACACAACTTTTATTTCGATCACTTTTAGGGTTCAACTGCACTCTAGGGACTGTAAAAGAAATGTTGCAGTCCACAACATATCAGATATGTTTATGGTGTAAATTTGGCCTTTTTAGGTTTGTACTTGTGCCAGTTCTGATGGTTCTTTTTTTTCCCTCCAGAGCTGCACAACCATGCAGACTTGTGCTTTTTACACCGTCATAAAAGAACCTGTACAGCTCGTTTTTATTTCCTATGGTACAATGATAAAAATTAACACTCATCCTTAAAGGCAACATTAGTGTTTTAGTTGAGTCTCAACAACCAAATTAACTGGGCCCCCCTTTATTTGGTTTGTTTATGTACACTCATAAAGATAACTCAGACAAAAATAACTCGCCAATAAAGAGTTGTTGGAATCGGGTGAAACTCTATATGAATGTAAAGATGGTATATGTAAGTGATTACAATATTAGAGTGAAAGGATACTGGGGGAAAGTGTACAATTGAAAGGGGCTCCAGTACCATGTCTGCCACCTCTAGCCTGGATGCAAGATGAGATATGATTGGGCATTGGTGGCAAACAGGATCTGTATGATATCCTGTGGCACATTTGGCTACAGATGATGCAGCCAGGAATTTAAGATCCTGCATACTCGTAGGGTGCTGAAGCTGGCAGCCCAGCTGGGCCCATAAATGCATGATGGGTGATAAATCTGGTGACCAGACAGGCCAAGGAATTGTTACAATCTGGCGGAGACATTCCTGGGTGAAAATCCTGCTGAAACATGCCAGCTCGAAGCCCTACAGGGATGGTCCTGCACATATCGCTGAGCTGTTGGTGTCTCTCGTATCACTATCAAGTGTATGATGGCTCCCCAGATCATCACACCAGGAGTTGGGAAAGTGTGTCACTCCAAGGCAGGACTGAAGCACTCACCATGAGGCCTCCATGCTGGATCCCCAGCCGTTCCCAAACAGACCCTGGATATTGGACAATGGAAGTGTGGGAGCTGCTCGTGCTTGTCAGCAGATCAAACGATCCTATGTACTGTTGGTCTGTCTGGGCCCAGAACGTTTCTGCCACGTGTCCTTGCCCTCACTAAACCACTGCTCCCAATACCTCCTAACCACTAGGTCAGAACAGCCTGTATGGCGGGCAAGTTGTCGAAACGACCATCCTGCTTATCTCAGTCCAATGATACATCCCCTCTCAAAGTCTGACATCTGGACAAAATGTCTCCAAGTGTGCCATAGAGGCATGACAAGCGGTACACTACCCAAAAGTAGCCTCTGAGAGCCTTTTTATAGACAGAGGGTGAAGCTAATCCACTGTCTAAAGTGCCAACAGGAGGCACATGGGGCAAAAACTTGAAGCAATGGAAGAATTTCACATTGTCCTTTGAGTCTGGGCTTTCTTGTACAACACATGGGACTGGGTTTGTAGTGTGATGCTCTGTGCATGATGCACTAGGAAATCTCAGTCTGGGCATTGGATGTCTTGTAGCCATCAATTTGACATGTGTGACGTACCTAAACATAACTGTAGGCCAGGTATTCATATGTATTGCTAGTTGGTGTATATTTTGCATTACCATCATGGTATTACCCAGCTTGTTACATTTATTATGCTTGTCGTTTTTCTATGGATTAATTGCCCCTACAGGCTTGGCTTATTTTGTACTTTTTTGGCTGCAGCTCTCGTTTTATTTCTCTACAAGAAGCCTAATGCACCTGTTTTACAAATATTAATTTTGTTCTCCATATGTTATGGTTATCTCAAGGCTCAAGCGCAGCCCTACTGCCTAGACATTATCAAATAAAACAAGCGTTTCCTTGATTTGCAGCATTTTTTTTTTTTTTTTTTTTTTTTTTTTTTTTTAACATCCGCCCACTTCAATTGCTATATTTC
Organism: Ancistrus triradiatus; assembly: GCA_025084515.1. Taxonomy (NCBI): domain Eukaryota; kingdom Metazoa; phylum Chordata; class Actinopteri; order Siluriformes; family Loricariidae; genus Ancistrus; species Ancistrus triradiatus. Next base: position 12,089 of record JAJAGP010004546.1, on the reverse strand, counting down.
TAGCCATGCACATCTGTATCATAAAGCATGGTCAATCTTTAATAACTATAGAGTGACTCTTTCTATAAAAGGAACATCACTGCTACGGGCGATCATTGTGGGGAAAATAGAAAAGCTGGTGGCTCTGTTTTCAGCTCAGAGATGGAACAGCAGGGACCAATCATGCTTACCACAAGTGTACAGTCCCAAGGGAACTGGCTGTGTTGAATTATGCGCCCGCAGATAGGGTGTAGGCTAGGCTATCGTAAATCTAAAGAGGTGGCATTCACTTTGGCAGGCCTGGTCAAATACAACAGATAGAGGAAAGAAAAAATCCTAGAATTTTGAGTGTTTTTTCTTCACTGCACACTAGTTCTCCTCATTCAAGCATTCGCAATATTTCCTTCACATCCCCTTCTTTGACATCTGTGGCTCTGTGGTTCTCCTCTCTGCTGCTCTCCTTTTTCCCACTTTCTTCTTTCTCTGAAACCCTTGGCAAAAAAAGTTTGAAATGCCAGAATCTGATGCTTTTCCCCCTACTACAGAATCAGTGAGAAATGCTGGTAATGCATATCCAGCAGCCATATATCATTTAATTTCCCTCTCCATCTCTATGTTTCACATGGCCAGAATTCTCCCTGCCCTCTGGACTTGCCTTGACTGAAGCAAGCATTAGATGTGATTTGATGGCCTGGTGGGCCTGTGAATATTCCCACAGCCAGGACAGCTGGTCCGTGCCCATGCTGCAATTGTGATGGATGGTTCAGAACAACGATGTGGCGACATATGGTAAGCAAGAACCACAGTACCCCGTTGATTAAAAATCCGTTGCAGAACCACAGTACCCGCGAAGTAAAAATCTGCACCGACCACACAGAGTGCCTTTCTGATGCCGTTTGAATTTTCATTCAGCCCGGAAGAACGGTGCGAGACAGAAGGTGAAGCCTCATTCCGTACTATTGTAATGGCCGATTTATATCAATTGTGCTGAGCCCTGCTTCGTGTAGTCAGCAAAGGCCATAAACCATGCAAATTGGCTTAGGCTGTTGTCTTACTTTGCATCCCTAAACTATGCGGCATCGAGCAAGACAGTTGCTAAAGAAATAGTGGCAACTCTGATGATCACTCGAAGTCAAGAGATTTGACTACATTAAGCCTCAGGCTGTGTCAGCAAAAATGCCCGAGGCGAGTCATTTATAGATTGCATTGATCTAGAGCGAGACAGCGGGCTGGGAAGATATGAAGTATGAGTGACGAGTAATCTGGGAAAGAGAAGAGAAATGTGGAGCCCGCATAAAGAAGCAACAGTGTGATGAGTGGGATTTCGATTTTTCTGCATTTTCTGATCGGTTCACTTGTTGTCTGCATATTGGATGGGGCTCCCTAGCTTGTCTGTCTTGTCTTGACACACATTACATTGTCTGTTTTTAGTTTTTCAAGTAACTGCCTGGCACTTGCCTAACAAAGTAAAGTAAAGTGTCACCTAGTGTCTACCAACGTGTTGCTTGTGGACACTACAATGTAAAATAATCAGCAATTACCTTATTTAACCACTATATAAAACAGTTTTGGTTCATAATCAATGGAATGTATATGTAGGTGGCTCCAGAATTACATGAAAAATGACATTGTGTGGTGCTCAAAATTTGTGAACCCTTTAGAATGCATTTCTGCACTGTGGTGTGGACCAGAAAGTCCAGGGTTCAAATCCCACCTCTGCCAAGATGCCTGTCACGAACCGGATAAGCAGGGACAAGGGAAACGGACGTAGGTGCAAGTAGTGAAGGTTTATTAACAGTGAACATTGTGATATATACAAACAAACCACACAAAACTAAGGCTGATCTAAACTAACACAACAAACATCTACCACATGAAACTAGCTAACATGGCTAAAGCTAATATAAACAAAGCTGACAAACATATAACACAGAACACAGCTTAAACCTAAGACAACTATAAAATACAAAGAACACAGAGGAACAGAGACCAAGATGCAGAGAGACAAGACAAAGTAGAAAGGACAAACCAGAATGCAGGAGATCAGGACAGGAGCCAAGGATAACCACATAGTGATAAAGCCAGACCAGGAAGTGCACAGGAAGCGGGGTGTATGTATAGCGGACAGACCAGCAGGTGGCTACAGCCCCACCTTCTGGGTGGGAAGCAGAAAGCAGGGGGAGCTAAACCAAATGGATGCAAGCTGAAGGCATCCTTGTTACATAACCCCCCTCTAAAGGCGCGTCTCTGAAGCGCAAAGGACAGGGAAAAAGAGAAAGCTAGGAAACAGGACAGACTCAGACTAACCCAAGGGAGCAGAGCAAAACACTGACGAGAACAAGGCAAGGGGCCAAAACAGAGGAGGGACAGACACAAGATTAAACAAAACTGGAGACAAAAAGGAGGACGAAGAGGCTGGGCTTGCATGCCACACAGGCACAGATCTGGACCACGGGGTAAAGTTCTCCAAGGTATTCTTAGGTATCCTACCCGCTCCCAGTCAATGGACCAAGTGGTCCCCGGTAAAAAAGTCCTGGTAGTAGCATGAGACCCCCCGAGATACAGGATGCCACCTCTCAGGGAGGAGAGGCGTCTTTGTCCTCCACCTTGTTACAAGGCCACTGTTGGGTCCTTGAGCAAGAGCCTTAACCCACAATTGCTTGAATTGTAAGACTATCAGTTGTAAGTCGCTCTGGATAAGAGGAGCTGCTAAATGTAAATGTACATATGACTTAAAACACCACCATGCAAGATCTAAAAGTAGATGATGACAACCCAATTGAACAAAACAGACATAAATATTATACCTGGTCAGTTATTTATTGGAGAAAATAATTCACTGTTACATCAAAAGTTACAAATGTGAATGGCAAAACTGTGAGAACCTCAAAGATAAGCAGTTAATTTGAAGGTGAAATTAAAGTCCGATGTTTTCAGTTAATAGCAAGACAATCAGGTGTGAGTGAACAGTGAATCTATCAAAGCCTGATCATCCCAACACGTTTATGGAAGTGTATCATGGCCACTCCAGAGGGTATTCATTCCCTCCCGCCAAGGTCAAGATCCTAAAGAGACTGTGTATCGGGCTAAACAATACAGATTAATATTTTTAAAAGAGTTTTTTATTTTATTAATCTGTTAATAATGAGTTAGTTTCTGACTAGATAAACTAGTATCAATCTTATATTATTATCTAAGCCACCCAAGGAGGAGGAGTCCCTTTTTGAGTCTTGGTCCTCCAAAGGATTCATCCTTATAACGTTAAAGGAGTTTTTCCTTTCCACTGTTGCCTTGCTCAATTTGGGATTGACCTTAGATATCAGAAAATAATCTAAAATTGTAATGCTGCATTATGGCAATGCTCAATTCTAAAAATCAATATATGAGTAAATTTGACTTGACATGACTTAAAGGAGACCCATCACTTTTTGGTTTAGATGAGAATAAGTGTCTGGAGAAAAAAGAAATGCCTTCCAGCATATGAATCTTATCCCATCTGTGAAACATGGTGGTGGTAGAATAATGATTTGGGCCTGTTTTGCTGTATCTGGATCTCTACAACTTGCCATTATTGACAGAACAATTAATTATGACTTATGCCAGCAAATTATAAAGGAAAATGTGAAAATGTTCCTGTCATGATAGCCAAATTTGCTCATATGACGTTAAACCAACCAACCAAACAAAACGAAATGATTAATATTATTGTAAATAATATAATTTTGAGTTGCTGTTCACTGTTTATTTCCCTTAATAAATAAAACTTTTTAGGAATCACAACAGGTTGAGACATTACAAATATGGAATATAGTACAAGAACATGAATAAACCGACAGAAACACACTTGCAGCAGTAATTAAAAGATAACCAAGCATGAGTTTCAAGACTGTAGTATTCCACTGAAAAACAGATGGCCCAGTGCCTCCAGCCTAGCATGTAATTTATCTCAGAGAGTGTCCAGACAGTGTGCTAAACATTGCATGAACTCAGCACATACGAGGACTTGGGTTTGCTAAAAAGATGAAAAGAAGACTGATGAATACGGGCAATTAAATGTTCTTATCCAGTAAAACCAGGGTGAGCTTATGTGGGTAAGTTTGGGGGTCCATGCATGATAATTCATCGGCTACTGCTTTAAACAACCGAGCAGAGGGTTTTGCGTTCAATCCTGATTTGCCAAGCTTATATTTGGAGATGCTACCTCCATTATTACCTCCTATCTTTAAGACAAAATGGCAACAGCAAACAGAAAAGAATATTATATCATTTTTTTTCCAAGTAGTATTCCAAAGAAAATTAAATTGAATGATACAAAAGCTTATGTCATGGATTAGATGGGTGAAAACACAGCTGAAACCGAAAGAACCACTCCATTTCAGTAAGTGTTGGTGCTTATCCTGAAGAACAGTGCAGGTACAAAAACGGCACAGGTGAAAGAGCTCCCTGGATGGAGCTCATTAATGAGTGTGAGAGCAATGACGATGGCACAGAAGTTTTTGTCAGAGATCGAGGGGATTATCAGATGTTATAGATATTATCTGGGGGCTCTCAGTAGCATCACCACTAATCTCAAGTTTATTTGGTGGGAATGTAAAGATACACCAGTTAATAACATTAATGCCAAAATTGTCATTCACCCCAGCCACTATATTATTATTATTATTATTATTATTACTATTATTATTATTATTATTATTATTATTATTTGGTATTGTTAAATGTACAAGTCAGTAGACAAAGAGACAGGAAGCAGAGCTGGAGGTGGCAGAACTTAAGATGTTGAGGTTCTCTTTAGGAGTGTCTAGGGTGGACAGGATTAGGAATGAGATCATCAGAGGCACAGCACAGGTTGGAAAATAGGGAGACAAAATTTGAGAGGGAAGACTGAGATGGTTTGGACATGTGCAGAGGAGGGATAGTGGATATATTGGTAGGAGGATGTTGGAGATGGAGCTGCCAGGCAAGAGACTGAGAGGAAGACCAAAGAGGAGTAATTTGGTTGTGGTAAATGAAGATATGCAGGGAGTTGGGGTGAGAGTAGAGGATGTGGAGGACAGGGTGAGGTGGAAACGTTTAACTCGCTGTGGCGACCCCTGATAAAGGGAGAAGCTGAAAGAAGAAGAAGAAGAAGAAGAAATGTACAAGTCAGTGCATTACAATTTTTACACAACACCACAGTGTGAAACAATGTACCATTTCCCAAATGCAATCAGAGCAAACCGGACTACAGATTGCCTAGTCAGAGCGAAGCCACTTTAGGTAATTTAAATCAATTGTGTTCTATAAATGTGTACCTCGTTTGTGATGACTAGGAGCATGATAGTAACCCAGATTACATTTGGAAAGCCAGGCATTCCTCATATTGCACTCAGATGTTTTGTTCAGCAAAAGAAATCTGATGTAGTGACTTGTCAAATTGATTGTGCCAACCATAATAGAGCCTGGGATGACTAGGATCTCTTCAGGACAGGAGCCAAGGATAACCACATAGTGATAAAGCCAGACCAGGAAGTGCACAGGAAGCGGGGTGTATGTATAGCGGACAGACCAGCAGGTGGCTACAGCCCCACCTGCTGGGTGGGAAGCAGAAAGCAGGAGGAGCTAAACCAAATGGATGCAAGCTGAAGGCATCCTTGTTACATAACCCCCCTGTAAAGGCGCGTCTCCGAAGCGCAAAGGACAGGGAAAAAGAGAAAGCTAGGAACAGGACAGACCCAGACTAACCCAAGGGAGCAGAGCAAAACACCGACGAGAACAAGGCACGGGGCCAAAACAGAGGAGGGACAGACACAAGATTAAACAAAACTGGAGACAAAAAGGAGGATGAAGAGGCCGGGCTCACAGGCAGATACAGATTGCCTAGTCAGAGCGAAGCCACTTTAGGTAATTTAAATCAATTGTGTTCTATAAATGTGTACCTTGTTTGTGATGACTAGGAGCATGATAGTACCCCAGATTACATTTGGAAAGCCAGGCATTCCTCATATTGCACTCAGATGTTTTGTTCAGCAAAAGAAATCTGATGTAGTGACTTGTCAAATTGATTATGCCAACCATAATAGAGCCTGGGATGACTGGGATCTCTGACGTTTCATATCTACGCACGTTTTAACAGGCTTACACTCAGACTCTGGCTTGAAGCAGTTGCGTCAGTGTTACTCACCATGAAAGGTTTAAACAAAAGTCCCTCTTGCGGAGCTTCCTTATTTATTTCCTAACCCAAACTAATGCACACTTGCTCTTTCACACTCTTTGCACAAAGATTCAAGAGAATGGCTCTATGAAATCGAAATCTTCTCATTAGCCAGTCGTCACTCATGGCCAGGAAATCCTTTTTGGTTGGTGTGATCATCCAGTAAATCCAACCTATTGGAAAACACATGATTTAGTCTAACTTATTCATAGATTGATTAATTTGTGCAGTTGTTTGGCAGTGATTTGCTACCTACATTTACCCCCACTTAATAACCACAACCATTTAACAGACTCTTATCCAGAAATGCTTTGTATTCTTCTTAGTAGGCATTACCTCATGCTAGTACAAATAGGCAACAGTCCAAGAGCACAATGCCACTAAAACCCTTTTAGGATTTTAGGGAAAGGCACAAACAATCAAGGAGAAGAACAAGTGATTTCTTCTTATTAACTGTGCAGTTTGGTTTTCACATAGGTGCAGTACTAAGTGAAAAGGTGAGAGTTTAGTTGCCATTTGATGACAGAGAGCCATTCAGACATCTAGTGGAAGTTCATTCCACCACTTATGTGCCACTACAGAGAAGAGTCTCTATGGTTGTCTTCCTTTGATCTGTAGTAATGGGTCCGGTCGAGCCAAGCTTGTATCTCGAAGGGATTTGTTTGGAGCCTTTAGGTTAAAAAGGGCTGATCTGTTTTGGCATCATTCAAAGCACAAATAATATTCGTTTTTTGAATTGCATAAACTATTCAGAGATGTCTTGAATATTTGTGAACAATGTTGATAAAAATCACATATACTGTATATACAGTCCCCTCCACAACTATTGGCACCCCTGGTAAATATGAATAAAAAAAACTCACCATCTGGTGAATTAAGCTTACACTGAAATACAGTTGTACCTCGGTTCTCATCATTAATTTGTTCAAGAAGTCTTGTCGAGAACCAAACATGACGAGTACCAAGCTAATGTTTCCCATAAGGAATAATGTAAATTGAATGAATCCGTGCCATATCCCCAGAAAATCCACACTGTATAAGGCATTATATGCATTAATGGAGTTGTATTGTGCAGGTACTCCCTGATTTATGATGGGGACATGTTCTGACAAATTCATCGTAAGGTAAATGTAACATAAACTGAGGTTTAACGAGTGTTTGGTTGAGTGGTCTGTACTGTATCATATAATGATAAGTTCATGTTTAAAACACTTGTATTAACCTACAAGTTGGCTGAACTCAGGAGACAATAAATATACAACCTCACAACAATAATAATAATGGTAACGATAGTGATGATGATGATGATTTTAATAGCAATATTAATACTACTACTACTACTACTACTACTACTACTACTACTACTACTACTACTACTACTACTAATAATAATAATAATAACAAAGATAAAGATACTAACAGTGATGATGTAACCAAATGCGACTAACGATAAACGGAAACGTAGTGAACCGAAACACAAGGGGAATCGAGGGAGAACCTATAGCCAACTACGAAGAAGATGCTATCGAAATCCTCGAGGGAAAAGCTATCGCCGGCCGTAAGGGAAATGCAGCTAGGCTAAGAAAGGTAGCGGGGAGCCACGTATGTAGCTCTGGGGGATAGCATGAAACCGCAGAGGCCAACAAAACACATGGAGATGGCATGAAGCCGCGGGGGCTAACGAGAAGCTGCAAGGGAAGCGTGAAGCCGTGGAAGGTAACGTAAGGGCCGCGGAAGTTATCGAGAGACTGCAGAGGTTAACGAGGAGCCGCGGAAGCTAGCGTGAGGCCACGGAAGCTAACGTGAGGCCGCAGAGGTTAACGAAAGGGATAGCACAACAATTGAGGTCAAATTCCTTAGTCTGTCATCAATATGGGAAAGACACAGGAACACACGATTCAAATAAGAGAAAAGTGTGTTAACCTTCATAAGTCAAGGGAATGGTTATAAAAATAGCTACTTATCTGAAACCCATATCTACAGCTAGAGCAATAATTAAATAATGCCTATCTAATAACTGGGACGGTGGTAGTCTAGTGGTTAAGGTAGTGGACTATGGAGGTTCAAATCTGACCTCTGCCAAGCTGCCACTGTTGGGTCCTTGAGCAAGGCCCTTAAACCATAATTGCTTGGATTGTTTCAGTTGTAAGTCACTGTTGATAATGGCGACTGCTAAATGACTTAAACAGAAATGTAAGACTGGAAGGGATGCAGTTCATCAATTCACTCAGTCCCCCAATTTGTGACAGCACAACTCATTTCCTGTAAATTTACAATGTGATGTTTAATATATGTTATTTCAGAAAATGTCAGGGAACTGAGAAGTGTGTAGAAACTATAAGAGAATTGAGCCTTTAACTTTGCATTGAAAAGATTGTTTCTGCTTCTCGGCTTGTTTTTCTTACTCCACCTATTTACCCCCCCCACCCCCCACCCCCCTCACCCTGCAAAGTGAAGATTCAGTCCACATTATTTGCTCGAGTGGGAACAGCTCATCAGGCTGTCTGTGCTTATAAGGAGCAAAGCACCAGCCAAATGTTGCTCAGCACTGACAATGCATGTGTTTAATAAAACATTGTGTTGACAAAAACTTTGTGCACCACAGGCTGCACTGTTGTGTGTCACATCTGCTGTACTGCAACCCCAAATCAGGAAAAGTTGGGACGGTATGGAATATGCAATAAAAACCCCCAAAAACAAAAAAGCCTTCCTTACATTGACTTTTATTTCATAGCAGACTATGTACCCAAGATATTTCATCCTGGGCAACTTCATTTCATTTGTTAACGGAAACCCCAAAAAACCCAAAATAACCTAATAATGAGGTGATTTCAAACAGGGGATGTCCACAAGTGATTTTAATCATGATTTGTTACAAAAGCAGCATCCAGAAAGGCCTGAGTCTCCCACGAAAGCATATTATTCTCTCTATATAGTGTAATGTCATTAAACAAATTTAAGGAATCTGGAGGAATTTCAGTACGTAAAGGGCAAGGGCACAAGACAGACAGCACTGCATCAAGTACCGTCATTCATCAATAGCTGGTAGAACCATGTGGGCAAAGGACTACTTTATCAAGCACTACAATACAGAGTTACATTCACAAATGCCACTTAAAACTTTAAGGTGCAAAAAGATAGGCTTATGTTAACAGAATGTCCAGAAGTGGCATCGTCTTCTTCTCTCGATATGACATAAAAGTGAAAGTACAAGTAAGGAACAACCTGCATTTTTTTATATTTGTTTTTTTCCATACCATCCCAACTTTTTTCTGATTTGGGTTTATACAACATGGGTTAAGTTGATTACAACCTTAATAATAAGGCTAATAACCTTATTGGTTATAGGTGAACGGACGAGCCACATATATTGTAACTGTGTGTACACAGAGTATTACTGCACAAGCACTTGTATATTATATTGTATACATATAATTCTTTTTAAGGACTAATACCAAGTACTGAAAGGTGTTTGACTTCCATTCATATACGTGGGAAATATGTGGAAAGAGAGAGTGAGCAGTGAGGGGGGCGATGTGAAGTGGTTTTAATATAGCATAAAGACAGATATGCAATTATTTTCCATTCACGATTTGCTTTCAGTGCTTTTAGCAGACTGGCTCAAATGTGGCAAATGAGGTTAGACAAGGGCTAGTCAAGAAAATGAAGCACAACATGAACTTCTTTCTCAACATATACTCTACATATGAATCTCTTGTGCTAACTGCATATGGTTGTAGATTATCGGATGAAGGTGTTAAGCACACTATCTTGTTTCTCACTTATACTGGAAACATTTGTTTTAAACATGCCACTGCATACATTATTGAAAATGCAGCCATGCATACGCAGCACAATCTTTATATTCTTCTGTTTATAATAAAATATGTCACCGCTGTCTCTGAGTCTGTGAAATATGCAGTACACCAATTTTGTTTATTCCATGCTTCAGTGGTTGTATTTAGGCTGACTTTAATCCAAGCCTCCAGGAGGGAAAAACTCTGGGAAAGAGGATAAAGCTAACATTGTCTAACATTCACAGATTTATTTTCTAAAACATTTAATTAAGGGTTTGTTTTTAATCGTTTATGCCTTTTTCCTTCCTTCAGTCTTTTTCTGTATTGTATTTATTGTATTGTTTTAGTAGACATATTAGTATTCACTCATATCATCTATAATTGAGATGCTTTTAATGAGCAAAATTACACTTATGTAAAAAAAGTTTTTTTTATTATGTTATAAATATTTTTGAACTGAAGTAATTAAATTCTCAGTTGACTTAAGTGGAAGTGAAGTCAATGAAAAAGGATTTAACATTTTGTAATATGTTCTCAAGTATCAAAAACAATGAAACGTACAAAAGCTCTGACTTAAACCTCTAAGGCAATAATGTATTAAATATTTCTTTATGCTAGAACATAAAGATTTTTCGTGCTAAATTTGTTGACAAGCTTACCACAAAATAAACTGGAGTAAGATTAACTTTCTCTGCATTTTGAGTAGGTTTCAAAAAACTAAAAGTAGTCTTTATATTAAATTTCACTGTACTCAGGTCAAAGTCAAGCTTCAATCTGTAAGGGTTTTTTAAGGGAAATATTTTTTTTTTTCTGGAATAATGTACAAGCTTAGTTGTACTAGTACTTTGTAGTCGAGTAAACTACAAGCTTCTTTACATACAAGTCAAGTAGTTTGATGAACAACCAAACTTTGTACTGGCAAACATTTTTTTACTTTGGACTTCAACCGCGTACAAGATTCATGTTCTTATTTTTTTTATGTGGTGCAGCATCAACTTTTTATTGATGGGATCAATGGAAACTCAGCTACTTTTACACCACTGTTGCTTTGTGAAGAGAAATTTGTTGAGGATACCTTTAAAAATGACACAAAAGTAGACACTCTGTTATTGCAGTAATCTGTTAGCCCACTGCCAAAGGGACTTAGGTTGTAGTCCCAGTTTCCCAGTTGGACCTGAGGGCAGGGAGGACAGTCATGGTATCCTCTGGTGCTGCACAAGAGATCCTGCCCATCTCTGTGACGGACTGACATCCCATCCAGGATAAACTTACACAAGCACCCTTTGTTTTTCAGGAATAAGAATTGGAGTAACTTAGATATTTTCCATTCCGTCTCAATAGCAAGATCGTTATCAGTTAGCTTAGCTAGATAGATGGAAAAGAAAGAGCGAGGGGGGGAAAAAACCAGACAGCTGACTGATTCTGGTGGGTAAAACCAACATCTATTCAGAGCACAGCCGAGTGCCAGGTCATCAGATCACCTTTTAAATGTTAATGACGCTGACCACTGCATAATTAGCCAAGGGTGCTGTCAATTTGCAGACATGCCACTTCAACTTTGGCACACCACATGACAGACATAGGCTGGCATCATTAATAGCAATATTGAAAAGACACTTGACTTTTGGGAGATTAATGCTCACAACTGCATGCACTGGAATTGGTACATGCTTGTGTTATTAACTAACTAAAGCAGACAACAGTTCTTCTCATTAGACCAAGGTCTTATGAAACATAAATCAAGGAAAATGGTGGCCTGGTACAGAAGCAAATGTTGGAACAACTGGGATGTTCTGGCCTACATACTTTTAGAAATGTAGTGTAATATTTTTGGTACCTTCACCTCCTTACGTGGTTTCAGATTGCCAAAGAGTTGTGTAGTATCTGTACAATGCCCTACAGTAGTCCTTGGTCAAATCACATGGTGTTTAGCCACTGAGGAATCTGCTCTAGATGGTCCAGTAAAGCTACAGCCATTGCCCTCAAGTGAAAATGAAAATCTTGTAATTGGACAAGTGCTCGAGTCCAACACGAACAAATTAAATTTCTGCTTGAAGCGCTATGAATTCTGTTTGACCCACAATATGGGTGAATTACATTTCAAGCTGAAGCAATGAATT
>JAJAGP010004545.1:0-47829 GCA_025084515.1 Ancistrus triradiatus | reverse complement strand
GATAGTGATGGATGAGCACAAGACAGGTTCTATGATCGCAGAGTAGAACTGCTTCATCAACTCCTGTGGTAGGCCATAGTTCCTTAGTTGGCGCAGAAAATACATTCTCTGTTGGGCCTTTTTGAGGATGGAGCTAATGTTGAGCTCCCATTTCAGGTCCTGAGAGATGATAGTTCCCAGAAACTTGAAGGTCTCCACAGACTTCACAGGGCAGTCGGTTATAGTGAGGGGTAGCAGTGGTGAGTGATGTCTTCTTTAGTCCACTGTCATCTCCACTGTCTTGAGCGCGTTCAGCTCCAGATTGTTCTGTTTGCACCAAAGCACCAGTTGTTCAACCTCCCTTCGATATGCAGACTCGTCACCATCCTCTATGAGTCCGATGACTGTTGTGTCGTCTGCAAACTTAAGGAGTTTAACAGTCAGGTCATTCGATGTGCAATCATTGGTGTAGAGGGAGAAGAGCAGTGGGGACAGGACACATCCTTGTGTATCTAAGATTTCTTCAGGTTAAAGCAACACGTTTATAAGGATCTATCATAGTAAATCCTGGAGGCGTTGAAGTGTAGTCTGGCCCCATCGTCTTGATGCAGACATGTTCTGAACATGTGGGGTAGAATTTTCAGAATCACTTGTTGTATGGACAGAATTATCGCAACAGGACTGGTATGTGATGTATATCAGAAGTACAGTTGACACAGGTTATGATTGTGGAAGTGGGGGTTAATGGAGGATCCATTCAACAAACTCTTTAATTATTTGTTCTTGAGTTAATCTTTTGGTCTTGAGGAAGAACCAGCATTCCTCGCATTCCAGTATCACAGTAATGTCTGGTGGAGATGAAAGCAGGGAGCATCAAAGCTCCTCAATTCCAGGAGGCAGATCAAGGTTGTTTACAGTTCATTCAAGTTGGCATCACTGTAATGTTGCACTTTTTTTATATCCACTCAACTTTTTCTTAGTTCATTTGCTCATTCCTTGTTCTCTATTTCAGCCCTCAAACTTAATATCACTCAACTTGCATCTCTCTAACTGTATCTCCAACATCCTTCTTAAACTTTTTCTTTCTCTATTGATAAACTAGTTTCACTTTCCTGTTTAGCTTCCTGCTATATGAACTAGACTTTTGAACGACTTCAACAGCCTGACAGGTGAAAATAATCCACTGCTATTCAGTGCAGTGCTCAAGCTGCCTTTCCTTCGCTCAGTAGTGGTTTACTGGCATGGGCATGCTGCCATCTAGTGGTGTAGTGTGATAACAGCCACAGTACTAGTCTTTGCTGCATCATATATCAGCATTAAATAATTCTTACAATTAGGTCTTGTCGCAGACATCCTTATCCAGAGCGACGTACAATTGATACAATCTTACAAGCCAAGTACTTGGGGGTTAATGGTCTTGCATAAAGACCCAACAGTAGCAGCTTGGCAGATGTGGGAAGCCAGCCCAGTACTATTACCAATTGGCCACCACAGGTGGGAAGCCATTCAAATGTTTCTGTCATTTCACATATGAAATACCATGATATTTTATATCTAAATCTGTCTGCCTTTGCCCAGAAACTAAAATGGGTGATCGCTGGATCTTTCAGCAGGACAATGATCCAACACAACAAGAAGCCCATAGGAAGCCCACAGAAAATCTGCAGGGGAACTAAACTGGTAATGTAAAATATTTTATTAGGTAATGATTGCTTTCTTACATTTTAAGCCCCAGTAACTCATTAGGAAGAATGATTACAAGCTTACAAGGTCATTCGCTATTGTTTATTAAATCCATCACCAGTCAAAAAATTCCTTCGAAAGAAGAACAAAAAACAGACTTCACTATTTAATGGGAAATGTAGTTTACAGAAAATGATTTGGTAATCCAAAGAAATCGTGTTTAAACTGAAAAGGATCTTTTTAGATTTATCCTACAGGACATTTTAATGCTTGAAAGGTAAACACATGCTGATTAAAAAGGTGATCTAATATGAATCAATAGAGGAGTGATTAGAGACTGTCAGATATAAATGTCCATCCATCAGGATAGATGGGTTTTTACATAATGTCACTTATCTAAAAGTTGATTAGACTAAAATCTTCAGATCAGAGTTTAGCTTCCCCAAGTAAACGTATGTTTTCATTGTTCTCCAGGTGTATTTATAGTTGTTCAATGTTTTTAATGTGGCTGCATGTGCTATTCAAATATAATGACATCGCATAGTAACATCATTGGTTAAAGCTGATGAATCCACCATGCATTTGTAAAGTAAGACGGACTTGATAGACGAGTGCAGTCCCAGGGAATGGAGTTCACAGAGGTATTAACTGGAGACAGGTTAAACAGCATCACCACAACAACAAACGCTAGGCCAAACACGATTCAAGATCAGTTATCAGTCAGCGAGGCAAAGGTATCCAAAACCGTGTGACAAAGCCTTAATCTAAAACACTGAACAGGGTCAATACCAGAGATCAGTCCAGGAAGAAAAAGGCTCAGTATGCACATCAGAATGAGTGGCAATACTTCGGGAAGTGAGAACGTTTAGCCGAGCATAAATAGCAGAAGAACCAGGAAGTCCTGATCAGTACTCAGGTGATCCCGATCGCGACGTGAGCTCCGGATTGACTGGCAGATTACGTGGCTTGCGGGAGGATTATGGGATCGTTAGCTGAGGTGGTAGCTTAGTGTGAACGGGTAGCAGTGCGAGTGCGTTGTCATCGTGGCGTGATAGCATCTAGTAATTATCTAATTATGGTGAGTCGTAGTGGATCCAGGAGACTATCCATGAGAATCTGGCCTACAAGTTAGTACTAGTCGCTGCACATTTTCTTTAATGCATCATTGGCAAGGTTCACAATCTGATCAAGCGCCTTCAGAATCAAAACATCAATGTCGTCCTCTGTGTCCATCTCCTCATGGTAGTTCTTCACAGGGAAGATGTGATTCATGGGAACACCCAGGAATACTTCACATTCTATTCGAACTGTGACTCCATGACTTTAGTTCGCTCTTAGATTTATCATCTACGCCGCCCAAGGAGGTTGGGTCCCTTTTTGAGTCTTGGTCCTCCCAAGGTTTCTTCCTAGAACTAGGGAGTTTTTCCTTGCCACTGTCGCCCTAGGCTCGCTCAATTTGGGATTGGACGTAGTTATTAGGAGATAATCTAAACTTGTAAAGTTGCTTTGCAAAGACAAATATGTTTAATTCCATGAGGATTTCACATATAATTAAACAGAATTACTGGTCAGGAGTAGAATTTTTCTTGTTGATTTCAAGATCAGACTACCATCGGCTTGAAAATGGCATCATAACACGTTGCACCATCTCAGTCATACTCTTTGCCCTCGTCATGAATATGATTGTCATCTCAGCAGAGGTGGAATTCAGGGGCCCTTTGACCAAAACCAGTGTGTGACAACCCCCAATAAATGCATTTATGGATTACCTAACTGTCATTACTACCTTTGTTTTGGGCAGTAGATGGATATTCCAATGCCTAGAGGAGCGTATTACCTGGACAGAGCTTCAAACCAACAAATCAAGCTATGGAGTGCTGAAGAATGAGAAAATAGTGGACAAATTTTGGTTTTCACTGGCTAGACTCACCATTGGGAGTCTTTGGAAGATCTTTGATTGTAGTCTCAAAGCCGCCATTTCTATACAGAAAACCAGCATAGTTTGAGGTCTGGCTTACCAAGGTGGACAAAACTGGCCTGCCATGGAGGTAAAGCCTATAATTATCAGCATTCCACTGTCTCCTGGATCTTTTGGCCTCTGCCTGGCAGCAACAAGATGTGCGGGCACAGGCTACTTTTCAGCAACTAGAGTTTATAACCCACAGGTCAAAGTGTGGCAACATTTCATTCAGGAGGAAGTGTGGACAGCTGTGGAGGAGTTATGAACCAGCAGAATGGTGGGGATGGGACAATAAGGTGCATGGACTAGATGGGAGAGTGCAGTGCAATGAAAGATTACCTGCTCCAACATCTGACCAGATCAGATTCTTAACCCAGCAGTCTGCGACATCTTACAGGTTCTAGTAAACCTTCACAACTTTCGGCAAAACTGGGAGCTGCCCCCAGGCACTTGCTGAAGGGCGCTATCTCACTGGCACCACGACCAGGTGCTCAAGGCACTCGCTGAGAGTGTTGCCACAGCCATAAACACCAGCAATGGCAAGTACCAACCAAAGACCAACATGTTCCTCAGAGCTGGAGAGCCCAACCCATAATAGTTTGACCTCCTCACTTCTACCATCGATTGGTGTTCAGAAGTGGACCAGCAAAAATAACATCTACACAGCTTCGACCAGACATAATCATTGTGTCAGAATCCACCAAGCACTTGATAATGATATAACTTGCAGTATCTTGGGAAGAGTATATGGATGGGGCCAGTGAGAGGAGGTGCACTAAGTACCAAGATCGCATCAAACAGTGCAGAATAAAGGATGGCAAACTCACTGTGAGCTTGTGGAGATGGGCTGCTAAGGATTTGCAGGACATTGACTTTGCAAAGCCTTAACACTACTGAGCATCACCAGCAAGGCAAAGAGAAAGGCTATTAAATCCGCTACTGAAGCTGTAGAGACATCCACCAGGTGGGTCTGGATCAAGATGGCAGATCTTTGGTTAAATGTTGCTGGGATGCAAATTGGGCTTTGATCAACCCAGCTGGGTCACCTGGGTGAGGGTGTCTGATGTTGAAATACCCAAAACACCCAGTGAGCCCAGGGTACATTACAGATTATGTGTCCCAGTGCGTCTACAAGATACATTTGCTATGACAAGTCTGTGTGAGTTTGGGGTGATGGTGTTTCTTATCAGGAATCACAAGGTTCTCTGACCCTTCAAAACCTCATCTGACACCTCTGCGTAGCAAAACCCATGGTCTGTGTAAAATCCAAAATAGCGTTAAATGACATAATGAAAATGCTAAATGCATTAAAAGACTTACTTTACTTGTGTGACTTGTCCTAGAAGTTGTAGCAACGAGAGCTTCACTGGTGATTCGGTGTTGGAAAGCGTTATCGACTGAGTTTATGAAGCTGGATTTTCCTGCTCCAACTGGTCCGACGAGCAGAATTCTGACCTGTTGAACATCTGGATGGCTGACCTTGAAATTCCTTAGTTGCTGTTCTAAGACGTCCTTTTGGCTATCAAAGCAACAGAAAAGTAACAGCCTACCATATGTTTCTTTTTCTTACTTATGGAATTTGACGATTTTCACTTTCTGTTCTTGTTCAGGACATTCAAAACAGAAAGGAAAACTAGACAGAACATGACAGAACAAGGCAGAAATTTGAGCACTTTATTAGGATCAGTACACTAGTATTGGGCAGCTCTTTAATTTGATCTCAAAATAGCTTCAATTCTTCATTGCATGGCTTCCTCAAGATGTTGTACAGTGGTACTTGAAAGTTTGTGAACCCTTTAGAATTTTCTATATTTCTGCATAAATATGACCTAAAACATCATCAGATTTTCACACAAGTTTTAAAAGTAGATAAAGAGAACCCAGTTGAACAAATGAGACAAAAATATTATACTTGGTCATTTATTTATTGAGGAAAAATGATCCAATATTACATATTTAGTGAGTGGCAAAAGTAGTGTACCTCTAGGATAACAGTTACTTTGAAGGTGAAATAGAGTCAGGTGTTTCAGTCAATGGGATGCCAATCATGGTGTGAGTGGGCCCCCATTGTTTTATTTAAAGAACAGGGATCTATCAAGTCTGCTCTCTTCACAGCATATGTTTGTGGAAGTGTATCATGGCACGAACAAAGGATATTTTCTGAGGAGCTCAGAAAAGAGTTTGGATACTCATACGGCTTGAAAAGGTTACTAAACCATCTCTAAAGAGTTTGGACTCCACCAATCCACAGTCAGACAGATTCTGTAGGAATGGGGAAATTCATGACCATTGTAACCCTCCCCAGGAGTGGCCGACCAACAAAGATCACTCCAAGAGCAAGGCGTGTTAATAGTTGACGAGGTCAAAAAAAGACCCCAGGTAAACTTCTAAGCAACTGAAGGCCTCCGTCTCACATTAGCTAATGTTAATGTTCATGAGTCCACCATCAGATGAACACTGAACAACAATGGTGTGCATGGCAGGGCTGCAAGGAGAAAGCCACTGCTCCTCCAAAAAGAAAATTGCTGCTCATCTGCAGTTTGCTAAAGATCACGTGGACGAGCCAGAAGGCTATTGGGAAGAATGTTTGTGGATGGATGAGACCAAAATAGAACTTTTTGGTTTAAAGAAAAGCATTATATTTGGAGAAGGAAAACACTGCATTCCAGCATAAGACCTTATCCCTCTGTTGTGAAACATGGTGGTGGTAGTATCAATAGTTTTTGAGCCTGTTATGCTGCATCTGGGCAGGACGGCTTTTGCCATCATTGATGGATGGAACAAATGCTTCACCCTTTTTCCTTCTTCCTTTTTCCTCTCTCCTACCAACTCTTCTTTCCCCCTTCTATCGTCCGCTACCCCGTTTTGCCTCTTACGCATCCCTTTGCCCTCCCCCCCTTCACCAACCTTATCCCTTTTCCCTACCTGAATTCTGAATGATATCAGAGAATTCTAAAGGAATGTCAGGACAATCTGTCCATAAACTGAACCCCAACGAGAAGGTGGGTCATGCAGCAAGACAGCGACCGTTCTACAGCCGTTCTACCAAAGAATGTTTACAGAAGAATAAAGGTCATGTTTTGGAAGGCCAAGTCAAAGTCCTGACCTTAATCCAATGGAAAATGTTTTGTTGTGAAAGGACCTGGAAGCAAGCAGATAATGTGAGGAAACCCACCCAACATCCCTGATCTGAAGCTGTTTCTGTACGGAGGAACTGGGCTAAAATTCCTCCAAGCTGGTGTGCAGGACTGATCAACAGCTACAGGAAACGGTTTAGCTGCAGTTATTGCTGCACAAGGGGGGGTCACACCAGATACTGAAAGCAAAGGATCACATACTTTTGCCACTCACTAATATGTAATATTGGATTATTTTCCTCAATAAATAAATGACCAAGTATAATATTTTTGTCTTATTTGTTTAACTGGGTTCTCTTTATCTACTTTTAGCACTTATCTGACCAGTCCAATTTATTGTTGAGATGAACACCCAGGTACTTGTAGGAGTCCACTATTTCAATGTCAAATGTCCAATGTCAAAAGCTCCCCAATGTCCTTGGCGGTATCACATGGGGATGTCTGTGCCTGCGGAAATCCACCACCAGCTCCTTGGTTTTTTCTGCATTTATTTAGAGGCGGTTCCATAGACACCAGTCCACAAAGTTCCCGATCAGATCTCCTGTACTCGCCATCGTCATCATCTGTGATAAGTCCGATGATTGTGGAGTCGTCACTGCCTGTGCCGGGGTCGTCTGTTCCTGTGCCTCTTCCGGGGTCGTCTGTTCCTGTGCCTGTGCTGAGGCCATCCGTCCCAGTGCTTGTGCCGAGACTGTCTGTCCAAGTACCTGTCCTGAAACCGGCCAGCCCAGTGCTGGAACCAAGGTCTTCCGTTCCAGTATCAGACCCAAGGTTTTCCGTTCCAGCACCTGTCCTGATGTTGGCCGTCTCCGAGCCTGACCTTTACTCTCCTTCCGGCCTTCAGGGGCCTGGTGGTGTCCTGAATCCTCCCAGCTGTCGCCCAGAGAGGAAACTGCCAGATATCTCAGTCACTCCGTGGGGGGTGGATCTGTCACATCCACATGCTCACCTGCGCACCACGCCCACTTTCTGTCTCTCTTTCTGCCTAATCTTCTATCAGCCACACCTGTTTCTCATTTTCTATTCCTTCTCTCCTCCTATTTATACCCTCTTGTTTCTTACTCTCGTTGCTAAGTTTCTAGTCCCTATTCTACCACACTTGTTTATCATTCCTACCTTGGTTCCTACTTTGCCTTGCTTCGTCTTTCTTCATTTTTGTCTCTCGTCTTTTCCTGAATCCGTTCAGGTATCACCTCATCTCGCCCTTCTGCCATCCGCGTTTTATTGTTTTCTGTTATTTTGGCTGTTTTTGTAATAAAAGCCGCCATTTGTCTGATCCACTCCCTGTGTGTGTCTCCTATTGGTCCTATCAGACCATTTCTTCACTGTGACAGCTGGTTCCCTCTGTACAAGGTTTTTTTTTATACAGGCTGAGGATGAACCAGGTTGTGATCCGATCTTCCTAGAGGTCTTAGGGGTCCTGAGTTATATGCCTCCTTAATGTTGGCAAGTCCAGTGTCTCTGGTATGGCAGTTTACATATTGTGTGAAGGTGGGCAGAGTAGAAGATGGAGAAGCACAGTTGAAGTCTCCAGAGATAAGAACAAGGATGCTGTGTTTGTAGTCTGTACCCTAGGGGGGGAACTTACACAACTATCGTGATAACGTGCGAGACTTTCCTCAGAAGGTAGTATGGTCTCATTCTAATGGCTAACAATTAAATTTCCTTGCAGCAGATTTGCTCCTTAATAGTGATATAACCAGAGTTACATTATCTATCATTCACAAATACTGCAAGTAGTTGGAAGTTGTCCAGCGCGATGCATGTATCCGCTGTTAGCGCAGTTAGCCATGTCTCTGTAAACACCATGATGCTACATTCCCGATACTCCCGCTGGTGCCGGGTCAGTGCCATAAGGCTGTCCAGCTTATTGGAAAGAGATCTTACATTTCCCATAACGATGGAGAGGAGGACAGGTCTGTAATGTCTGCTCCTAATGCGATGCAGGGCTCCCGCATGGCATCCACACCTTTTCTTTTTCAGATAGCAAGCATGTTCAGTCACTTGTGTGTTAGCACCTCTGAGTTATGGAGCGCTAACAGCTGATCTCTAGTGTAAACAATAGGACCATGGCTCCGTACGGGATCCCCAGACTTGGTTGAAAAAAGCAGTGCAAGGAGAATGGCAAACTTCACAATTTCTGTATCCATGGTGCAAAAAGCCGATGAAAAAACAAACACAAATTCACATGATAGAAAGTAGAAAATACTTAATAGAGTGAGAAAAATGCACAATGTAAGCAGGAGCTGCTGTAAAAGGCTGCCACTTACGCTGAAAGTAGTAACATCATTATTATGCTAGGAGCAACCAGTATAAGATAGGTCAAATGTGGTCATGAAGGGGTGCACATGGTCAGCAACAGTACTCAAAGAGGCTGTGACATCCAACCCATGATTGATTGGTATCAACTTGCCGAAAGTGTGCCAAGAAAACATTCCCCACACTGTTACACCACCTCCACCAACTTTTAACGATTGTTAACACATGGCAGGTTGGACATGGGCTTCTGCTGTTGTACCCATGTTCTCTGGGATCACCATATGGTGTATAGCTTTTCTGTCAGAATGAAACAGATGCATTCTCTGTTGCCCTCTCTCATTACTGAGGCGTCTGCAGAACTGGGGCTTGCTGGATGTTTTCTTTTGTTAGACCATTCTGAATAACTCTAAAATAAGATAACCTTTTATTAGCCAACAAAGAGAAATTTTAATAACAAAAGACTGTTGTGTGAGAAAGCCCCAGGAGATGAACAGTTATCAAACTACTCAAAATCATCATTATGACTTTTTTCATGATGATGGTAGATGTGAACATTAGCTTGAGCTGCTGGCCTGTAAGGGGGTGTACAGTGGAGGTGTTCCTAATAAAGTTCTAAGTGAAGTATGTACATTTATATATATTTCATTTTTCTGCATGGCTCATCAAATTCTGAAAGACAAAACCCAACAAACTGTTTGTTCATTAACTGGTAATATTATATAGATGTTCATCATAGCTACACTTCAACTATGAGAGACAAAATGAGAAAAAAATCCAGGAAATCACATTGTAGGATTTTTAAAGGATTTAATTGTAAATCATGGTGGAAAATAAGTATTTGGTCACCCACAAACAAGCAAGATTTCTGGCTCTCACAGACCTGTAACTTCTTTTTTGTTTTATTTTTTGAGTTTATTTTTGCTGGCTCTTCCTCGTCTGTTTTGAGCCTCGCTCGTGGCTGCAAGACTCGCCACTGCTTTCCTCACTCACGCCGTCACCTCCTACGCAATCGCGTACTTCAAAAAATATGCCGAGCCTCCTTGGCCCATTCCTTTTCCTTCCCGCGTCCAGTGTACGGACACTGGCACAGTGTGGGGGTTTTCTTTATGTTTACTTCCTTTTCTTTTCGATGAATATTTATTTTCTTCATTTATTTTATTTATTTTTATTTTGTTTCATCAATGAAATAAACTAAAAATAAACTAAAATAAAATTTATATTTTTTGTTTTCACTGTTCGTCATTGTTTTGATATGGCGAACCATAACAGAATGGTGCGACCAAGAAAACAACCCAGCGTTAGCTCCTGGACCTCTAATTTGGAGCTCCCTAGTTGCAGTACTTGGCGGGTATCTCTACCCGGGTCCCGGTTGGCTTTTGGGGAGCCGTCCATTGACTACGGCCGAGTTATGGATCCAGAGTGCCTTCCCAGCCCCTCCAAATGGCCTAGCCCTCATCGCAGTAGCCACTGGTCTCGTCATGGTTCTGAACCTTGGCTGACTATCTCAACCATGTAGGTAGAACCAGGTTCTGAGCCCGCTGATGCATCCAACCTTCCAAAGATGGAGGGCTGTCATCCTAGTGGGCGTCGACTCTCGCTCCCTGTGAAGAATTTTTTTACCCACGGGTGAGATTAAAATCTATCCCCAGGCCCGGCTGGCTTTACTGCTCGACATGTACAATCCCGTCGATTGGATCCCTGTGCTGGAGTGGGAGGTCCCGAGGAGTGTCATTAAGCTCTCTACCTGAGCATGTTAGCTCCGTCTCCGTGCGTTCAGCGCCATCCAGTATTTTTGACAGTACCCAAGGGGCCAGGGTGATCTCTGATTACGTAGGGGAGTTTCATGAGCTGGCTGCGGATACCGGTTTTGACGACTGGGCGCTCATGGACATTTTTATGTATGGCCTTAACAAGGAGGTGAGGAACCAGCTGTCCTCTCTTCCGGACCCTTCCTCCCCGGCTGATCTGTATGATTTAGCTATTTGTGCAGACACTCGTCTTTTAAGGCAGGCCGGTCGAATCTGAAACTCGCCACTTTCCTTGTGGCCGGTTTATACTAGTCCTGAGGACGCTGCACCCTGTAGCTCTGTAACTGAGCAGTTAGCACCGCCTAGCTCTGTACCTGAGGACGCCACTCCCCTTAGCCCGCCACTCCTTCAACCCAGCCAGGCGACTCACATCGACCTTTCTCTTAGGCCTCAAAGGATTGAGCTCTGCCCCGAGCCGCCTGTGCCGAGCTCTGCCCCTGAGTCGCCTGTGTCGAGCTCTGCCCCTTAGCCGCCTGTGCCAAGCTCCAACCCTGAGCCACCTGTGCTGAGCTCCGCCCCTGAGCTGCCTGTGCCAAGCTCTGTCCCTGAGCCACTTGTGGCTTGTCCCAAGCCCAAGCTGAGCCAGGTATCTGGCTTGCGTTGGCCTACCCTCCCATTTGGCCCCTATGTAAAGGTGCGTCCAGCAGTCATATGCTCATCCCTGAATGTGTTAGTCAGGCCAATGGAGGTTTTGGAGTTGTCGCAACACTGCTTCGCTTCATGCCTTGCAACACTAAGCCATGCGCTTCAAGCATGCGCTGTTGCACCAGTCCTCACCTGGCTTTGATCAGTTTTTTTGTAGTGCTTTATTTTGGGGCTTTGATATGGACAAGGGTATGACGGGCGATTCGTAGATCGTCAGTCGAGGGCAGTCGGGAGATAAGATAGGGTTTAGACGGTAAAGTAGGGCCAGTGATTATTTTATTTTTTGAGTTTATTTTTGCTGGCTCTTTCTCATCTGTTTTGAACCTTGCTTGCGGCTGCAAGACTCACCACTTCTTACCCTCAATCACGCCATCACCCCCTTCTTCTCCTTCGCGATCAGAGAATATACTTTCTTCTACGTGATCGCGTACTTTGAAAAGGTGTCTCCTTGGTCCCGTCCTTTTCCTTCCCGCATTCATGCCACACTCCAGCGGGTGTTAATTTAGAGTATTTTTGTGGCACGCACTCACGGATGCCCCGCTCGGGCTTCCAGCACCTTTTGCGCATGCGCGGACTCATACTCTGCTGACACAGCGGAGCCACGTTGTAAGCATGTCCGAGAATAGCGGCGCGGTACATGGGGGTTTTCTTTATTGTTTAGTTCCTTTTCTTTTTGATGAACATTATTTCTTCGTTTCTTTTATTTATTTATATTTTGGTTCATCAGTTCCATCTGGAGCTAACTGCATTTGGGCCCTAAAATAAACTTTATATTTTTTGTTTTCGTGGTTCATTATTGTTTTGATATGGCAAACCGTAACAATTTCAACTGGTTCTTCTGTACAGTGTAGTAGTTTACTTGTGAGCATGACGATTAGCAAAAACAATATTTACTTATTGCACCATGCATGTCTGTAAGGGTTAGTCATCTTTTCTTCTTGCCTCACCTTGTGGTTGTGATGATAGTTGTGATGGTGGTTGTGATGATAGTTGTGATGTTGGCTGTGGTTGTAAATGTCTTTGCTTCATGTCTTTGAAGCACATCATACTTGCAGTTATGTCTCTCAGTTGATTAAAATCCTGAATAAATGAGTATCACAAAAATCAATCACAAAATGGTTTATTGACTCAAGCTTCTGCCATTGTGATCTCAGTCCCCTGATCTAAAGCCCATAAAATAACCTGTAGGGGGAGCTAAAGTACACAAGGGAGAACCTAGAACCCTGGGGCATCTGGAGAGATTCTGCAAAAAGAGTGGTCTCAAATTCACTGCTCTGTATTTCCAACCTTAGGAGATCTTCTAAGAGAAGAAAAAGTTCTGTATTATTGGCAAGGAGAGGTCGTACAAAGGGTTAAATGCAGGGGGGAAGAATAATTGTGATATGTGATTATGTTAAAAATAATTATATCTTGATGAGTGATAAAGCAGCAGACACTAAATAGCAGGGATTTAGGTGACCTTGTTCCTTTTCTTTAATTCATCATTGGCAATGTTCACAATATGGTCGAGTGCCATCAGAATTAGAGTGTCCATGTCATTATTGTTGTACATCTCCTCATTGTAGTTCTTCACAGGGAAGATGTGATTCATGGGAACACCAAGGAGATGACTAGACAACTGCATCTGAAGAAACAAACACAAAAAAGGCAAACAACTTTTAAAAATACCATCAACACCAAGACATCCCTGTTATTCACTCTCAACAAGAACATCTGTTAAATGATGGAAATGGAAAAGCTAAAAATATCCAAAACAAAGATATTTCTTAAATTAATGAGACAGTTACAGTCGTATGAAAAAGTTTGGGCACCCCTGATAATTTTCATGATTTTTCTTTATAAATCATTGGTTGTCCAGCTCAGCAATTTCAGGTAAATATATCATATAGCAGATGAACACCGTGATATTTGAGAAGTGAAATTAAGTTTATAGGTTTTACAGAAAGTGGTGCAGTAATTATTTCAAACAAAATTAGGCAGGTGCATAAATTTGGGCACCCTTGTCATTTGAATACCTTTTAGCACTAATTATTGGAACACAAAATTTTTTTTTGTAAGCTCATTGACCCCCTTTGATCTACATACACAAGTGAATCCAACTATGGAGAAAGGGTTTTAGGTGGCCATTTAGAAGTGGTTCTCCTTCTTTGCATCTTCTCTGAAAGAGTGGCAACATGGGAGCCTCAAAACAACTCCTCAAATGGCCTGCAAACAAAGGGTTTGTTTCAACCATCATGCTCAAGCTCTCTCAGAGATTTCAGCTGTCAGTTTCCACTGTGAGGGAACATAGTGAGGCAATGGAAGACCCACAGGCACATTTCTAGTTAAGGAACTCCCGAAAGTGGCAGACCAAGGAAAATCTCAGATAGGCAGAGGCGAAGGATGGTGAGAACAGTCCATAGTCAAGCCACAGGACCACCTCCAAAGACCTACAACCTCATCTTGTCTTCTGCAGATGGTGTCACTGTTCATCGTTCAACTATACGCGCGCACTTTGCACAGGATAGGCTGTATGGGAGAGTAATGCAGAAGAAGCCTTTTCTCTGTCAGACACGCCACAAAAACAGAGTCACTTGAGGTGTGCTACAGCACATTTGGACAATCCCAGCTTCATTTTGGAATAAAGTGCTGTGTACTGTGAAACTAAAATTGAGTTATTTGGACATAACAAGGAGCGGAAAAGGAACACAGCATCCCAAGACAAACACTTGCTACCCACAGTAAAATTTGGTGGCGGTTCCATAATGCCCGCGGGACTGTGTGGCCAGTGCAGGTACTAGGAATCTTGTTAAAATTGAGGGTCGCATGGATTCCAGTTAATATCTCCAGATTCTTAAGAACAATGTTCAAGAATCAGTGACAAAGTTGCACCGAGGCCAACGACCCCAAACCCTGCTCATAATCTACTAAGGCATTCATGCAGAGGAACCAGTACAACGTTCTGGAATGGCCATCTCAGTCCCCAGACATGAATATTACTGAAAATGTGGGCTGTCCATGCTTGGAAACCATCAAAGATGACTGAACTGGAGATGTTTCTAAAGAAGAATGGTCCAAAGCACCTTCAACCAGAATCCAGACTGGAAGCTGTAGGAAGCGTTTAGCGGCTGTTATTTCTACAAAATGAGGATCTACTAAATATTGATGTAATTTTTCTGCTGGGGTGCCCAAATTTATGCACCTGCCTAATTTTGTTTGAATAATTACTGCACACTTTCTGTAAATCCTATATAAACTTCATTTCACTTCTCAAATATCACTGTGTTCATCTGCTATATGATATATTTAACTCAAGTTGCTGATTTGAACAACCAATGATTTATAAACTAAAATCATGAAAATTATCAGGTTATGAGTAGCTTATGAGTAGATTTGCCACATGATGTCATTTCTTTGTGTGGGTCTATCACAGCAATGCCTTGAGCTAAATTGGATGCCATTATTGAAACAAAGTTAACAGTAAAAAGACACAGCAAAACCGTAGTCAAACAGCACAAACTTACTCCAGGCATTGTTGATGGAGGTGTCTGATTTCTGAAGATCGACGACAAAAATGTTGCATTTCTTTGACTCAATTAAGTCCTGGATAAATAATAAACCTCCTAAAATTATCATGAAGGTCCAGACGAAACTTTACACACAAAGTTACTTGCACAACGCTTGAGAGACTTGGGAACACTCCCACTTGACAGGCACGTAAAGATTACTTTTAGGTATGTTCCAATAAGTTATGGTAGGTCTGAAGGCTTATAACTTAGAGTTTAATGCTTCTTGGTTCTTCTGACACAATTTGAAATTGTTACTCTTTACTCTCTGTGACTGAACTCTGCATCTCTGAACCTAAATAAAACAATCTGAACTCTCTACTATAATTATAGGTATCTAAGATTTCTTCAGGTTAAAGCAACACGTTTATAAGAATCTTATCTATAGTAAATCCTGGAGGTAGTGAAGTGAGGTCTTGTCTTGATGCAGACATGTTCTGAACATGTGGGGTAGAATTTTCAGAATCACTTGTTTTATGGACTTAAAAATCCAGAATTATCGCAACAGGACTGGTATGTGATGTATATCAGAAGTACAGTTGACACAGGTTATGATTGTGGAAGTGGGGGTTAATTGAGGATCCATTCAGCAAACTCTTTAATCTTTTGTTTTTGAGTTAATCTTTTGGTCTTGAGGAAGAACCAGCATTCCCCGCATTTCATTGTCACAGTAGTGTCTGGTGGAAATGAAAGCAGGGAGCATCAAAGCTCCTCAATTCCAGGAGGCGGATCAAGGTTATTTACAGTTCATTCAAGTTTTGGTATCACTGTAATGTTGCACTTTTTTATATCGACTCAACTTTTTCTTAGTTCATTTGCTCATTCCTTGTTCTCTGTTTCAGCCCTCAAACTTAATATCACTCAACTTGCATCTCTCTAACTGTATCTCCAACATCCCCCCTCAAATTTTCTCTTTCTCTATTGATAAACCAGTTTCACTTTCCTTTTTAGTTTCTTGCTATCTGAACTAGACTTTTGAACGACTTCAACAGCCAGACAGGTGAAAATAATCCACTGCTTTTCGGTGCAGTGTTAAGCTGCCTTTCCTTCACTCAGTATTGGTTTATTGGCATGGGCACGCTGCCATCTAGTGGTGTGGTTTGATAACAGCCACAGTACTAGTCTTTGCTGCATCATATATCAGCATTAAGTCATTATTACAGTTAGGTGTTTTCACAGACATCCTTATCCAGAGCGACGTACAATTGATACAATCTTACAAGCCAAGTAATTGGGGGTTAATGGTCTTGCATAAAGACTCAAGAGTAGCAGCTTGGCAGATGTGGGATTTGAAGCCAGCCCAGTACTATTACCAACTGGCCACCACAGGTGGGAAGCCATTCAAATGTTTCACATATGAAATACCATGATATTTTATATCTAAATCTGTCTGCCTTTGAAAAGGACTTAAAATGGGTAATTGCTGGATCTTTCAGCAGGACAATGATCCAACACAACAAGAAGCCCATAGGAAGCCCACAGAAAATCTGTAGGGGAACTACAGTGGTAATGTAAAATATTTTATTAGGTAATGATTGCTTTCTTACATTTTAAGCCCCAGTAGTTCATTAGGAATAATGATTACAAGCAAGGTCATTCGCTATTGTTTATTAAATTCATCACCAGTCAAAAATATTCTGGGAAAGAAGAACAAAAAAACAGACTTCATGATGTAATGGGAAATATAGTGTACAGAAAATGATTTGGTAATCCAAAGAAATCGTGTTTAAACTGAAAAGGATCTTTTTGGGTTTATCCTACAAGACATTTTAATGCTTTAAAGTTAAACACATGCTGATTAAAAAGGTGATCTAATATGAATCAATAGAGGAGTGATTAGAGACTGTCAGATAGAAATGTCCATCCATCAGGAGAGATGAGTTTTTAGATAATGTCACTTATCTAAAAGTTGACTAGACTAAAATCTTCAGATCAGAGTTTAGCTTCCTCAAGTAAACGTATGTTTTCATTGTTCTCCAGGTGTATTTATAGTTGTTCAATGTTTTTAATGTGGCTGCATGTGCTATTGATTCAAATATAATGCCATCGCATAGTAAAATCATTGGTTAAAGCTGATGAATCCACCATGCATTTATAAAGTAAGACGGACTTGATAGACAAGTGCAGCCCCAAGGAATGGAGTTACCAGAGGTATTACGAGTTACGTGGTTTGTGGGAGAATTATGTGATCGTTAGCTGAGGTGGTAGCTTAGTGTGAACGGGTAGCAGTGCGAGTGTGTTGTCATCGTGGCGTGATAGCATCTAGTAACTAGAGAGGTGCATTTCCTGAAGAAAATGCGAGTGTGATTGCCACTTGCAATGGTCGACCCTGAGCCTACCTAAGGGGTCCCATAGGCATCACATGTCACCTCAGATTGCAACCGAGACCAAGCTTGCCGAATTTTGTGGCCGTAGGTCGAAAACTGACTGAGTACAGTCATTGGCCCCCCAAGGGGCCCCAGTGCCCACCCGGGGTCAATAGGGGCCCCATAGACATCACATATCACCTCAGATTGCACCCAGGAGCAAGCTTGCCGAATTTCGTGGCCGTAGGTCAAAAACTGACTGAGTTATGATTCGTTAACTTTTGGCCCATTCATTTCCTATGGGAAAGCTTGAGGGCCCTATACAAGCACACCATTCCCGACCCGACCGGACGCAATGGCGCTGGAACGGGGTCAATATCTCGAAAGCTGCGGCAGTTGAAAACCTAACAAAAACGTGGAATAATAATAATAATAAGAAGAAGAAGAAGAAGAAGAAGAAGAAAAATAAGACTTTCGGATAACAATAGTGTGATTGCCTATATAGGCAATCACACTAATTATGTAATTATTGTGAGTCGTGGTGGATACAGGAGACTATCCATTTTAGTACTAGTACTATATCCAAGTTAGTACTAGTCGCTGCACATTTTCATTAATGCATCATGGGCGAGGTTCACAATCTGATCAAGCGCCTTCAGAATCAAAACATCAATGTCATCCTCTGTGTCCATCTCCTTGTGGTAGTTCTTCACAGGGAAGATGTGATTCATGGGAACACCCAGCAGATTACTGCACTCCTCCATCTGGATAAACAAACACACAACAACAACAACTTGTGTTTCCAACAACTCTGGAAACAACTTGCAGAACTATTTCAAAATGCCAAAAGAGAACTGATGCAGTTTGATTTGCAGTCAGGTTTCCACCACTGGTGGAAAACCAAGATGTCACTGTTGGACCCTTGAGCAAGATCCTTAAACTTTGTGCTCATCTCAGTCACAAGTCAGATAATGGCTTCTGCTAAATGGTGCAAATGTAAATATCTAAAAAAATGTACTTAAATATTACTACTGGTGCTTCATACAATTCTGAGTAATGTTAAAACCGAATTAGTTCCATGTTCTTATAGCCACTGATATTTGTGAACTACAGCTACATGAATTATTACCTTTTCTTTGATCTTCTCGCTGGTATAGATCTTCCTCAGATCATTTTTAACCAATGGGCATGCTTCATCCAGCTTTGTCATGATGATCACCTGAGGTATTTCTGGATCATATAAGGTGAAGCATTTATTCAGGCTGATTGTTCAATATTCCAACATGCATATGATGATGTGTTGTTATTGTTTCAAAACATTTTATTGTTAGGATGTCAATAGACATGTTTTGAATGGATCAGTACTGGTGTATACAATAATAATAATAATAATAATAATAATAATAATAATAATAATTACCCAGTTCTGTAGCTTCATCACAAATACGTTTCATCTTAGCAAACACCTTACTGTCCATGAGAGATACTTTGTCAGCAGGCAGAACATTCACCAGGCAGAAGGTTTGATCTTTAAGATCAGGTGTTCTTCTGTAGCCATGATCTTTCTTGGACAAGTGGAATTCAGGATTAAACTGAAAATGTGCATTAAAAGAGAAATAAATATTAGTCATGTTCTAATAAACAACAGCACTGAATTGTCACATGACCAGCTAACAAGTGGTAGTAATCTTGTCTTGTTGAACCAGATTGGAAATCATTGAGTGTTTCTTAAGATTCATGTTAAATATCAGATTTTATCCTCACTCTGTATCCTTCTTGAACACAGCCTTCTAAAGCTTGGATGAGATCCTTTTCATGTGCACCACGTCCAGGATTGGCTTCCAATCCCATGACGTCATTAAAGACAAAATCTAAAGGTATTCCATCCTTTCCTTTGATGTAATTGGATTTATACTGTAAAACAAAGACAAATATGTTTAATTCCATGAGGATTTCACATATAATTAAACAGAATTACTGGTCAAGAGTAGAATTTTTCTTGTTGATTTCAAGATCAGACTACCATCAGCTTGAAATGGCATCATAACACGTTGCACCATCTCAGTCATACTCTTTTCCCTCGTCATGAATATGATTGTCATCTCAGCAGAGGTGGAATTCAGGGGCCCTTTGACCAAAACCAGTGTGTGACAACCCCCAATAAATGCATTTATGGATTACCTAACTGTCATTACTACCTTTGTTTTGGGCAGTAGATTGATATTCCAATGCGAAGAGGAGCGTATTACCTGGACAGAGCTTCAAACCAACAAATCAAGGTATGGAGTGCTGAAGAATGAGAAAATAGTGAACAAATTTTGGTTTTAACTGGCTAGACTCATCATTGGGAGCCTTGGGAAGATCTTTGATTGTAGTCTCAAAGCCGCCATTTCTATACAGAAAACCAAGGTGGACAAAACTGGCCTGCCAAGGAGGAAAAGCTTATAATTATCAGCATTCCACTGTCTCCTGGATCCTTTGGTCCCTGCCTGGCAGCAACAAGATGTGCGGGCACAGGCTACTTTCCAGCAACTAGAGTTTATAACCCACAGGTCAAAGTGTGGCAACATTTCATTTAGGAGGAAGTGTGGACAGGTGGGGAGGAGTTATGAACCAGCAGAATGGTGGGGATGGGACAATAAGGTGCATGGACTAGATGAGAGAGTGCAGTGCAATGAAAGATTACCTGCTCCAACATCTGACCAGATCAGATTCTTAGTCCAGCAGTCTGCGACATCTTACAGGTTCTAGTAAACCTTCACATCTGGGGCAAAACTGGGACATCATCTTGCCTTTTGTATTCTGGAAGGGAATCACTAGAACATCTCCTGAGGAGCTGCCCCCAGGCACTTGGTGAAGGGCGCTGTTTCACTGGCACCACGACCAGGTGCTCAAGGCACTCGCTGAGAGTGTTGCCACAGCCATAAACACCAGCAATGGTAAGTACCAACCAAAGACCATCATGTTCCTCAGAGCTGGAGAGCCCAACCAACAATAGTCTGGTCTCGTCACTACTACCATCGATTGGTGTTCAGAAGTGGACCAGCAAAAATAGCATCTATACAGCTTCGACCAGACGTGATCATTGAGTCAGAATCCACCAAGAACTTGATAATGATATAACTTGCAGTATCCTGGGAAGAGTATATGGATGGGGCCAGTGAGAGGAGGTGCACGAAGTACCAAGATCGCATCAAACATGTGCAGAATAAAGGATGGCAAACTCGATGTGAGCTTGTGGAGGTGGGCTGATGAGAATTTGCAGGACATTGACTTTGCAAAGCCTTAACACTACTGAGCATCACCAGCAAGGCAAAGAGAAAGGCTATTAAATCAGCTACTGAAGCTGTAGAGATGTCCACCAGGTGGATCTGGATCAAGATGGAAGATCTTTGGTTAAATGTTGCTGGGATCCAAATTGGGCTTTGATCAACCCAGCTGGGTCACCTGGGTGAGGGTGTCTGATGTTGAAATACCCAAAACACCCAGTGAGCCCAGGATACATTACAGATTATGTGTCCCAGTGCATCTACAAGATACATTTTCTATTACAAGTCTGCATGAGTTTGGGGTGGTGGTGTTTCTTATCAGGAATCACAAGGTTCTATGACCCTTCAACACCTCCTCTGACACCTCTGCGTAGCAGGACCCATGGTCTGCTTAAGATCCCAAATAGCGTTAAATGACATAATGAAAATGCTAAATGCATTAAAAGCCTTACTTTACTTGTGTGACTTGTCCTAGAAGTTGTAGCAACGAGAGCTTCACTGGTGATTCGGTGTTGGAAAGCGTTATTGACTGAGTTTATGAAGCTGGATTTTCCTGCTCCAACTGGTCCAACGAGCAGAATCCTGACCTGTTGAACATCTGGATGACTGACCTTGAAATTCCTTAGTTGCTGTTCTAAGACGTCCTTTTGGCTATCAAAGCAACAGAAAAGTAACAGCTTACCATTTGTTTCTTTTTGCTTACTTATAGAATTTGACGATTTTCACTTTCTGTTCTTGTTCAGGACATTCAAAACAGAAAGGAAAACTAGACAGAACATGACAGAACAAGGCAGAAATTTGAGCACTTTATTAGGATCAGTACACTAGTATACGGGAGCTCTTTCATTAGATCTCAAAATAGCTTCAATTCTTCATTGCATGGCTTCCCCAAGATGTTGTACAGTGGTGCTTGAAAGTTTGTGAACCCTTTAGAATTTTCTATATTTCTGCATTAAATATGAACCTAAAAACATCCATCACAGGTTTTCACACAATCCCCCAAATAAAAGTAGATAAAGAGAATCCAGTTTTTTAAACAAATGAGACAAAAATATTATACTTGGTCATTTCTTTTTATTGAGATAAATGATCCAATATTACATATTAGTGAGTGGGAAAAAAAAGTACGTGAACCTCTAGGATTTAGCCAAGTTACTTTAAAGGTGAAATTAGAGTCAGGTGTTTTTTTTTCAGTCAATGGGGATGACCCCATCAGGTGTGAGTTGGGCACCATGGTTTTATTTTTGTTTTTTTTTTTTTGTTTTTTTTTTTTTTTATTTAAAGAAAACAGGGATCGCTATCAAAAGTTCCCCCTGGTTCTTTCACAACCAACATGTTTTTTTTTTTTTTTTTTTGGGGGTTGTGCAGTGGGTTTTATCATGGCACACGAACAGGAAAAGAATTTTTTCTTGAGACCTCAGAAAAAGAGTTGTGAGATGCGATCAGGCTAAAAAATGTTACAAAACCATCTCTAAAGACGTTCTTGATGCAATGCCAATGATCCCCAGTAAGAAGAAAATTCAAGAAGTTGAATCTGTTCATCTGGACCCATAGATTTTTTATTTGGAGAAACGTTTCGTCACTCATTCTAAGTGACCTTTTCTTCAGTCTCAGCAGGTTTGGAAAACTTCCCCCCCAATCTATATACAGCACGTTTTTTGCCCATAACGACCTGGTAACCAGCAAAACCATTTTCCCCAAATAACAATGGGAACCGGTGATCAGTTTTTTTTTTTTCAAATATGCAGATTTAACATTAGACCATTTAACGCCAATGGCCACGTGTGCCATTCACACAGAAATTCCACCAGTCCTCCTGGCACGTTCACAGCGTACACTAAACATTTACTCCCCCTTTTGTGCTGGGCACCCGAAATCCTTGGGGTGGACCAGTTTCTTTGTTTTCCCCCTTGGCCCGTAGCGTTTGTTTTTTGTTTTTTTTTTTGGTGTTTTTTTGAAGCCACTGGAAGACGCGGTGTTTTTGTTTTTTTGGGCAATTGCCCCCCGTCCTCATTGTGTTTGTTTTTTTAGATGTTTTTTCCTGCCAAATAATGGAATCACCACTGGTTTAACGCTTAGGACTGGCGGTTGGTTGTATCCTCTCGTCGATCTGCTGGAGCCCTGTTTGGCGGCTTAACAGGCTTTGACAAAGGAGGACGCATATTTGGCCAAACAAAAATCCCTTTCAAGTGGCCTTTCAAACCCCAAAACACGCTACGCCAGAACTGGTCCCACCCCCAAGGATCGGGTCCCCCAGCACACAAACATGTCTTTTTAGTGGGTAATGTAAGTGTACGCTGTGAAGGTGCCAGGAGGATTTTGCCAGGGGAATTGTACATTTCGGGAAAACCAAACGCCACTGGCGAAACGGATGGCACAACATAGAAGAGCTTACCTCATCAGGTCAGGAACTCTGCGGTTTTTTTACACCAACCCTAACAGGCCAGTGGGGGGGGGGCCACTCTTTCCCAAGGATGAAGAACGTGGCAGATCCTTGATAGGGAGGAACGATGGGTTTGAACGTGGAGTAAAAGAAGCCATTTTTGTTGTATAAAAAGGGAAACGGTCCCATCCCCCTGAACCGAGGAGGGGGCCCCCTCATAGTACACCTTTCCCCCTCACCATCTTACAATGGGAAGCCATCGCAGCCCTTCCCCCATCCTGTATGTGAATGGCCCACCGTGGCCATTGTCTGTTAATGGCTATGTAAAATCTGCAAAATATTAAACTGATCACCGGTCCCCATTGTTTATGCAAAAGATGCTGGGTACCAGTCGTATGGGCAAACGTGCTGATAAATAAGATTTGGGGAAGTTTTTCAACTGCTTGAGACTGAAAAAAGTCACTTAGATGGAGTGACCGAAACGTTTCTCCATAAAATCTACTTGTCCAGATGAAACAAGATTCCACTTCTTGAACATATCTCCTAAATAGTTTGGGCTTCGCAAATCCACAGTCAGACAGAATGGTGTGTTAAAACAAAATGGAGGAAATTTTCCCCATGACCCATTGTTAACCTCCCCAGGAGTGGTTGTTTGACCACAAAGATCACTCCAAAGAGCAAGGCCGTGTAATAGTTGACGAGGTCACAAGGGAAAACCCCAGGGTAACTTCTAAGCACTGAAGGAATCTCTCACATTGGCTATTGTAAATGTTGGCTAATTTTTTTTATGTTTTTTTTCATGAGTTCCCCTCATGAAAATAATTACTGGGGAAACAGCAATGGTGTGCATGGCAGGGTTGCAAGGAGAAAGCCACTGCTTTCCAAAAAGAACATTGCTGCTCGTCTGCAGTTTGCTACAGATCACGTGGACGAGCCATAAGGCTATTGGAAGAATGTTTTGTGGATGGATGAGACCGAAATAGAACTTTCTGGTTTAAAGAAAAGCGTTATGTTTTTAGAAAAGAAAATGCTGCATTGCTGCGTAAGAACCGTATCCCATCAGTGAAACATGGTGGTGGTACTATCATGGTTTGGGCCTTTTTTGCTGCATCTTGGCAGGACAGCTTGCCATCATTAATGGAACAATGAATTCTGAATGATATCAGAGAATTCTAAAGGAAAATGTCAGGACATCTGTCCATGAACTGAATCTCAAGAGAAGGTGGGTCATGCAGCAAGACAGCGACCCTAAGCACACAAGCCGTTCTACCAAAGAATGGTTACAGAAGAATAAAGTTCATGGTTTGGAATGGCCAAGTCAAAGTCCTGACCTTAATCCAATGGAAATGTTGTGGAAAGACCTGAAGCGAGCAGTTAATGTGAGGAAACCCACCAACATCCCAGAGCTGAAGCTGTTCTGTACGGAGGAATGGGCTAAAATTCCTCCAAGCCTGTGTGCAGGACTGATCAACAGCTATAGGAAACGTTTAGCTGCAGTTTTTGCTGCACAGGGGGGTCACACCAGATACTGAAAGCAAAGGGTCACATACTTTTGCCACTCACTAATATGTAATATTGGATCATTTTCCTCAATAGATAAATGACCAAGTATAGTATTTTTGACTAATTTGTTTAACTAGGTTCTCTTTATCTACTTTTAGCACTTATCTGACCAGTCCAGTTTACTGTTGAGGTGAACACCCAAGTACTTGTAGGAGTCCACTATTTCAAATGTCAAATGTCCAATGTCAAAAGCTCCCCAATGTCCTTGGATGTTTACCGGTATCACATGGGGATGTCTGCGCCTGCGGAAATCCACCACCAGCTCCTTGATTTTTCCCGCATTGATTTAGAGGCGGTTCCATAGACACCAGTCCACAAAGCTCCCGATCAGATCTCTGTACTCGCCATCGTCATCATCTGTGATAAGTCCGATGATTGTGGGGTCAGAGAGCTTCTGAAGATGGCAGCTCTGTTTTGTACCTGAAGTCTGCAGTGTACAAGGTGAAGAGAAACGATGCCAAGACCATTCCCTGTGGAGCTCCTGTATTGCACACTACCATGTCTGACATGTAATCCCGTGCTCTCACAAAGTGTGGTTGATTTGTGAGGTAGTCCAAAAACCAGTTTGTAAGGTGGTATTCCACTCTTGTGTGTTGCAGCTTGTCCTTTAGTGGCCTTGACTGAATGGTGTTAAAAACACTGGAGAAATCAAAGAACATGATTCTCACAGTGCTGTGCTGCTTCTCTAGGTGAGAATAAGCTTTGTGAAGAAGGTAGGTGATGACATCATCCACCCCAATACCAGGCTGGTAGACCAACTGTACTGGATCCATCAGTAAGCTCACCAGAGGGAGGAGATGGATAAGCACCAGCCTCTCCGGTGCCTTCATCAGATGCAACATCCGGGGTGATCCAGGGTTTGTTATTAAAGAAACACCTGACAGTCTTGGTGGTTACAGTGTTCTCTACACAGACGTTTATGTAGTCTGTAATGCAGTGAGCAATCTCCATATACCACATAGTATCACATAGATCACATAGTACTTCCCACTCAGTTCCCACTCAGTTGTCACGAAACAGTCCTTCAGTTTCCACAGTGTCACATCCACATGCTTACCTGCACACCACGCCCACTTTCTCTCTCTCTCTCTCTCTCTCTCTCTCTCTCTCTCTCTGTCTCTCTCCCTTTCCCTAAGCTTCAGCCCCACCTGTTTGTCATTTTCTAGTCATTCTCTCCTCCACTTTATACCCTCTTGTTTCTCACTCTCATTGCGAGGTCTCATCATTTCCACCTTGTTTCTATACCCCTTCTCTACCGCTTCTCGTTTATCGTGTACCTACCTAGTATCGCTCCATCCTTCCTCCATTCCAGTGACTGTGCCGGGGTCATCCTTTCTGGTGCCTTTGGCGAGGTCATCCGTTCCAGTGCCTGTGCCAAGATCGCCCTTTCCAGTGTCTGTGCTGAGGTCATTCTTTCCAGTGCCTGTGCCAAGATCGTCCCTTCCAGTGCTTGGTGCCAGAGTCGTCCATTCCATTGCCCATAGTGGGGCATCCATTCCAGTGCCTGTGCCGGGGTCGTCCGTTCCAGTGCCTGTGCCGGGGTCGTCCTTTCCAGTGCCTGTGCCGGGGTCGTCCTTTCCTGTGCCTGTGCCAAGGTCGTCCATTCCAGTGCATGTGCCGGGGTCGTCCGTACCAGTGCCTGTGCCGGGGTCGTCTGTTCCTGTGCCTGTGCTGAGGCCATCCGTCCCAGTGCTGGTGCTGAGGCCGTCTCTCCAAGTACCTGTCCTCAAGCTGGCCATCCTAGTGCCGGAACCAAGGTCTTCCATTCCAGTACCAGACCTGAGGTCTTCCGTTTCAGCACCTGTCCTGAGGTCACCCGTATCCATGCCTGTCCAGTGCTCATCCGTCCCGGGGGGGTGTATCTGTCACATCCACATGCTCACCTGCGCACCACGCCCACTTTCTCTCTCTGTTTCTCCCTAACCTTCTTTCAGCCACACCTGTTTCTCATTGTCTGTTCCTTCTCTCCTCCTATTTATACCCTCTTGTTTCTCACTCTCATTGCTAAGTTTCCAGACCCTATTCTACCACTCTTGTTTATCATTCCTACCTTGTTTCCTACTTTGCCTCGCCATGTCTTTCTTCATTTTTTGTCTCTCGTCTTTTCCTGAATCCATTCAGGTATCACCTCATCTTGCTCTTCTGCTGTCCACATTTCATTGTTTTCTGTTATTTTGGCTGTTTTTGTAATAAAAGCCGCCATTTGTCTGATCCACTGCCTGCGTGTGTCTCCTATTGGTCCTACCAGACCATTTCTTCACTGTGACTGCTGGTTCCCTCTGTACAAGGGGTTTTTATACAGGCTGAGGATGAACCAGGTTGTGATATGATCTTCCTAGAGGTCTTAGGGGTGCTGAGTTATATGCCTCCTTAATGTTGGCAAGTCCAGTGTTTTATTGTCTCTGGTATGGCAGTTTACATATTGTGTGAAGGTGAGCAGAGTAGAAGATGGAGAAGCACAGTTGAAGTCTCCAGAGATAAGAACAGGGGCCTGTGGATGCTGTGTTTGTATTCTGTACCCTGGGGGGGGGGACTTCCGCAACTATCGTGATAACGTGCGAGACTTCCCTCAGAAGGCAGTACGGTGTCATTCTAATGGCTAACAATTCAATATCCTTGCAGCAGATTTGCTCCTTAATAGTGACATAAGCAGAGTTACACCATCTATCATTCACAAATACTGCAAGCTCACCTCCTTTTTGCTTTCCACTTTCTATTGTCCTGTCCGATCATAGTAGTTGGAAGCACAGTTAGCCATGTCTACATACTCCCGCTGGGGCCGGGTCAGTGCCGTCAGCTCGTCCAGCTTATTAGAAAGAGATATTACATTTCCCATAAAGATGGAGGGGAGGACAGGTCTGTAATGTCTCCTCCTAGTGTGACATGAATGGGTGCACATGGTCAGCACAATACTCAAAGAAGCTGCGGCATCCAACCCACGATTGATTGGTATCAACGTGCCGAAAGTGTGACAAGAAAACATTCCCCACACTGTTACACCACCTCCACCAACTTAGATTGTTAACACAAGGCAGGTTGGACATGGGTTTCTGCTGTTGTACCCATGTTCTCTGGGATCACCATATGGTGTGTAGCATTTCTGTCAGATTGAAACAGATGCATTCTCTGTTGCCCTCTCTCATTACTGAGGCGTCTGCAGAACTGAGGCTCGCTGGATGTTTTCCTTTATCAGACCATTCTGACTAACTCTAAAATAAGATAACCTTTTATTAGCCAACAAAGAGAAATTTGAATAGCAATAAAAGACTGTTGTGTGTGAAAGCCCCAGGAGATCAACAGTTATCGAACTACTGAAATCATGCCATTGTCAAAATCATCAGTATGACTTTTTTCATTCTGATGGTAGATGTGAACATTAGTTTGAGTGAAGGTGTTCCTAATAAAGTGCTAGGTGAAGTATGTACATTTATATAGATGTACTTACTCCCATTTCATTTTTCTCCATGGCTCATCACATTCTGAAAGACGAAACCAAACAAACTATTCATTAACTGGTAATATTATGCGGTAAACTTCCAAGTTTATATGAAAAAAACAAAAACAAACAAACGTACAGACATATATATACGGGGGGGGGGGGGGGGGGGGGGGGGGGGGGGGGGGGGGGGGGGGGGGGGATGGGGGTTTGCTCATACCAGTTTTCTGTCATTCAGATGTGAATAAGACTATACCATAAGACAGATTTTTATTTTCTATTGTTATTCTTAATACCTTGTTCTTTAAATCGAATTGCCGTTGATCGGAGAGACGTTAAATGGCACATACCTGTAATGGGTATAAAGGATAAAGTAAAAACACATTAACATACAGTGCTGAGCAAAAGTCTTAGGCCACCATTAGATTTGTTGTTTCATTTAAGGTATAGTGACCTATAGCATACAAGTGGGGCAAAAAAGTATTTAGTCAGCCACTGATTGTGCAAGTTCTCCTTGATACTTAAGATGAGAGAGGTCTGTAATTTTCATCATAGGTACACTTCAACTATGAGAAACAAAACGAGAAAAAAAATCCAGGCACTCATATTGTAGGATTTTTCAAGGATTTAATTGTAAATCATGATGGAAAATAAGTATTACAGACCTGTAACTTCTTCTTTAAGAAGCTCTTCTGTCCTCCACTTGTTACCTGTATTAATGGCACCTGTTTGGCGTCGTTATCTGTATAAAAGACACCTTCCACAACCTCAAAAAGTCAGACTCCAAACTCAACCATGGCCAAGACCAAAAAGCTGTCGAAGGACACCAGGAAGAATATTGTAGACCTGCAGCAGGCTGGGAAGAGTGAATCTACAATAGGCAAGCAGGTTGGTGTGAATAAATCAACTGTGGGAGCAATTGTAAGAAAATGGAAGACGTACAAGACCATTGATAATCTCCCTCGATCTGGGGCTCCACACAAGATCTCATCCCGTGGGGTCAAAATGATCATGATAATGGGTGAGCAAAAAACCCCAGACAACTACACGGAGGGACCTGATGAAATGACCTGCAGAGAGCTGGGACCAAAGTACAAAGGCTACCATCAGTAACACACGACTAACGCTGGAAAAAATGAAGGGGATTCGGATTCGGGGGATGCCAGGCATGCCCCCCTGCTTAAGCCAGTACATATCCAGGCCCGTCTGAAGTTTGCCAGAGAGCATATGGATGATCCAGAAGAGGATTGGGAGAATATCATGTGATTCAAGATTCAAAGAGTTTATTGTCATTTGCACAGTAAGGAAACAGGTTTCCGTGTAAAATGAAATTCTTTGTTTGCTCCTCACCAAGAA
Organism: Ancistrus triradiatus; assembly: GCA_025084515.1. Lineage (NCBI taxonomy): Eukaryota > Metazoa > Chordata > Actinopteri > Siluriformes > Loricariidae > Ancistrus > Ancistrus triradiatus. Next base: position 18,500 of record JAJAGP010004545.1, on the reverse strand, counting down.
TGCCAAACAGAAAAGAAAAAATAATTACGTTTATGGTCCATCGCAGTCGTGTTGCCATACCACACGGTGATGCAGCTGGTCAGGAGGCTCTCAATCACACAGTTGTAAAAGTTGCTGAGGATTTTGTGAGACATCCCAAACTTTCTCAGCCTCCTCAGGAAGTACAGTCGCTGCTGAGCCTTTTTGACCAGCTGAGTGGTGTTTAGCGTCCATGTGAAGTCCTCACTGATATGGACGCCCAGGTATTTAAAGCTGCTCACCCTCTCCACTTCAAGCTCCTGGATGAACAGTGACTGATGAGGTCTCCTCCCCTTCCTCATGTCCACTATCAGCTCCTTTGTCTTGTCCGCGTTGAGGGCGAGGTTGTTGTCCTCGCACCATGACACCAGCCTGGTCACCTCCTCCCTGTAGGCTGCTTCATCTCCACCAGTGATACGTCCTATCCCTGCGGTGTTGTCAGAAAACTTCAGGATGATGTTGTCCTTGTGGTAGGCGACACAGTCGTGGGTGAACAGGGTGTAGAGGATGGGGCTGAGGACACATCCCTGTGGGGTCCAGGTATAGGTTGTGATACTAGCTGAAGTCCTGTTGCCAATTCTAACGGACTGGGGCCTGCCAGTCAGGAAGTCCAGAAGCCAGTGGCAGAGGGTGGGGTGTAGGCCGAGTGTGGACAGTTTGTGGGGGATTACCATGTTAAAGAGGCTACTGAGAGGCGGAGAGGACGCTGGCGTTGATTGTTCGCCGCTTCTCTGCTAAATTCTCTGCTAAATTTTCTGCTAATTCTCTGCTAATTCTCTGCTAATCCATCAAATTCATGGATTTCACTTCCAGCTAATACTACAGTGAGTGTGATTTATAACACGTTGTCAAGTTTGCGATTTACTGTCATCTGGGACTCAGCACTTACCTGGACTGATCCGGCACAGTCAGAACGGCTTGTCCTGGAACCTATTGGCTCACTGTTGGCTGCACTGCGGCGATTTTGTGTTTTGGAGATTTTTTAGCCATATAATCTCCAATAGCTGTCTTCGCAGGGGGGCTAGGAAGCCTGACAGCCCCTGGCCTGGGCAAGTGGAGCTAACCCTGCTGCTAGCCGCGGCTCCGGTGTCTCTGCAACGTCCATTTATTAGTTTCCACAAAAATCCCGTCATTTCCACACTTGACGGGATGTGTATACATAGTCTGTAGGGAACGCTGAGAGAACTGACGCGAGGATTGCGAGGATCTGGCAACCCAGACTGATCCGCGGTTGCACACAAGACGCCGTTTTGTAGCTGCTAGCAGCTTATTACCTTTGATATATTTTAATTCCCGATCGCATCTGTATCATATATAATCGTATATATACTTTAATCGAGCATTGCATTGGACCATCGGCTGCAGCTGAACCATATCTTCACTCGGCACCCCACAACACCACCCGAAGCTAAGTACCTTTAATTCATTAATTGTACTAACATGGCTTCTGCTGTGCTTGTTCCCTGTGCCGAGTGTGGCATGTTTAGCTATTCTTCCTCTGTCATTAGTGTAAATTTTACTTGTGATAGGTGTAGGCTTGTAGGCAGTCTGACGGAGAAGTTGTAGTGTTAAGGCGCGCATCCAGGACATTAGAGAAGGCTAGCTCAGCTCCTAGCTTAGCAGTCTGGATGCCAAAGGCGAAGTTAGAGCCCTGGCAGAGTCCTCGCAGCAGGGCAAGTGGGTGACGGTCGGCGACGTAGTCGTAAGGCTAGTCCACGAGAGCACCACTCTTTACCTACCTGTTCAGCGTGTCCAACAAGTTTTGCCCTCTTCAGTGAAACACCCACTGAGCAGCCTGTTGAAGAGCTTCTGGTCATAGGTGACTCTATTTACAACACGTGAAACTGCTAAACTTGCTACTCCTTTAGGGACACCAGCAGCTAGAGTTCTCTGTATCCCCGGAGCCAGAGTGCCGGACATTGTAACGAGTCTTAGTGAACTCAAGAGCCGCAGATTCTCTAGGATAGTTATTCCGTAGGGGCTAATGATATACGCCATGGTCGTCAGTCAGAGGTTACTAAGGCTAATTTTTGTACAGAGGTGGTGCAGCGTGGCGAAGGCGATGTCCGATGCTGTAGTCTGCTCTTGCCCCATCCCAATGCGGCGAGGTGACCAAGCCTACAGCAGGTTATGGTCGCTGAACTGCTGGCTTGTCCAAGTGGTGCTCTGAAAACAACGTGGGCTTTATAGAGACAACTGGACGCCTTTGAGGGTAAGCCTGGCCTTTTAGGATGGGACGGTGTCCATCCCACTCGGGAGGGTGGCTGCTCTAATCTCCTGCAACTTGCCCATTGCCCATATCTTATGGCCTGATTGGTTAGGGGCTGGACTAATCCAGAGCAGGGGTCAGGAAGCAGACAGACCGGCTTAAAACAACTGTCTGCTGGTAGTCATGGGGGGGGGGGGGGGGGGGTTTCTGGGGGGGGGGTTTCTTGGGGGTTCCGGGGGGGGGGGGGGATGGTAGTCATGCACCGTTCACCCAGAACCCAATATTGAAACTGTGTCTGTTACCCGCATCTGCCCTAACTTAAACTCTCCTCAAAAAGTCTGTTTAAAAATAACCTCATTTAGTATAAACACAGATAGCTGCCAAAAAATAACAACATTAGACTAAAGCTAGGACTACTTAACATTAGATCACTACAACAAAGCAGTGATTGTAAATGAAATGATCACTGATAAACGCTTACACGCTCTCTGTCTCACTGACTGAACTTGGATTAGACCTGATTAATATTTAGCCTTAAATCAAGCCTCACCTCGCTGGATACAGTCATGCTAGTCGCCCTCGTCCTAATGGTCCGGGGGGGAGGCGTAGCCACAATTTTTGACAAAGAGTTAGGTGTTACAGCTAAATCCCATTACAAGGCTAATTCCTTTTGAAATTCTGATTCTTAATGTGGGACTGATCCATCCTTATGGAAGTCAAAACTCACACTCTCTTTTCAGCTTATCACTATTTACCATTACCCGCCCCCTGGGTCCCTATTCAGAATTTCTTCAGGAATTTGCTAAACTTTCTTTTCCTGCTTACTACTGTCAACAGATAAGGCTTTTACTTGTAGGTGATTTCCATACTCACTTTGACAATGAGCAGACTCCCTTAAAATTGCTTTCGAGTCCATCTTAGAGAATCCATGGGTATCACTCAGAATGTGATGGGACGAACCCCACCGCTGTATCATACTTTAGATCTAATATTAACATTGGTATCAATATAGATAACCTTGATGTTTTCCCACAAAGTGATTCGATTTCAGATCACTAATCTTTTAGTATTTGAGGCTATCTCTAATAAATAAAATCCTTCTGCCTCATTATCACACCAAGCGCACTATCACATCTGCTTACTCCAGCTGCGTTTTATTTAAAACCTACCAGACTTAAAATTTTAATACACCTACGGAGATCAATCATCTTGAGTGTGTAAATGAGCAATTAGAATGTGTGCTTCGCTCAACCCTGGACACGACTATGCCCCTGCTAGGGGTCAAACGTAGTAGGGAAAAACGGCTTAGCACCATGGGTATAATGGACCACACCCGTTACCTTAAAGCAAAGAACACGGCATCTAGAACGCAAGTGGAGACATAGTAAAATTGGAGGTGTTTAAGATTGCTTGGAGGGACAGCATGGGCAGAGTATAAGCATGCCCCTCACTAAAGCTAAAGCTGCATACAATTCTCTTCAATAGAAAAAAATAAGAATAATCCAAGATTTCCTTTAATTACAGTCTCCAAATTAACAAAAACCCCACAGAAAGTGGACTCTCCCATTCTGTGTAATTTTTAACAGTAATGAGTTTCATGACCTTTCTTTAATGATAAGATAGAAAACATTAGGCCATAAAAACTCAATGCTCATCACATCACCAAACTGTTCAGCCAACCTTCCAGATGCAGCACTAGTGAAGACATATGTTTAATTAGCCGTAAATCAAGATTAGAATCTTTTACCCCAATTACTAATACTGAACTATCCGCACTGATCAGCTCGTCTAAGTCATCACAACATGTTGTTAGATCCAATTCCTACACATCTACTCAAAGAAGTTTTACCTAGTGTTATAGAGCTAGTGTTAGTAGTATTTTTTAAATTCATCCCTTTACCTTAGGTTATGTGCCCAAATCCTTTAAGTCTGCCGTTATCAAACCACTGATTAAAAAAGCCAATCTTGACCCTTGTGTGATATCTAATTATAGACCAATTTTCAAATCTAAACCGTCTTCCGGTTTTCTGTCCCAAGTCTTAGAAAAAGCCGTCTATCAGCATCTCTGTAGTTACCCCCCCGACCTCCAAAGAATGGAATTTATGAACAGTTTCAGTCTGGCTTCAGGCCCCATCATAGCACTGAAACAGCATTATTAGGGTACTAAATGACTTGTTAATGTCCTCAGATAAGGGATGTGTTTTCTTTTCTTGTTCTGTTAGATTTAAGTGCAGCATTTGACACTATAGATCATGATGCTTTTTAACTAAACAGACTAGAAAATACTGTAGGTATTAGGGATCAGTTTTGTTCAATATAAATAATCTAAGAATCTAAGCTCTCAAAAGTGAAGTATGGTGTGCCTCATTGGGTCAGTGCTTTGCCCGCTTTTATTCTCTCTGTACATGCCTGCCACTAGGCTCAGTTATTCGTAAACATGGCAATTAATTTCCACTGCTATGCAGATGATAACACAGCTGTACATATCAGCCAAACCTAATGACAGCCTTCCAATCAACAAAATTGAGGACTGTGTAAAGGAAATAAAAGATTGGATGTTATTTAATTTTCTCTACTTAAACTCAGATAAAACTGAGGTGCTATTAGGTGGGACCCAAGGCTGTGGAGAGACAGGTTTAGCTACATCTATCCTAAATCTAGATGGCTGTCCAGTCTTGCCCAGTCCGTCGGTAACCCGTAAGTCTGTAAAAACTTAGGGGTCACATTTGATTCAGATCTCTCCTTTGATGGCGCACATTAGCCGCATCATCACTCGAATTGCTTTCTTTTAATTACATAATATCGCTAAAACTTAGAAATATCCTCTCTTTTAATGATGCAGAATCTTGTTCATGCGTTTATAACCTCAATGTTGGATTACTGTAACGCCTTACTTTACTGGATGCTCTAGTAAATCTATAAATAAAACTTCAGTTAGTTCAGAATGCAGCTGCCCGAGTGCTAACTCGAACTAGAAAATTTTGATCATATCACTCCTGTTCTATCATCACTGCACTGGTTACCAGTCAATTCCGCATTGATTACAAAATACTTCTTATAACTTATAAGCTCTACAATGCCTGGCCCCCACAGTATCTGAGTGAACTCTTAGAGTTTTTAAATTCCAACTCTACGTCTACTTCGTACTTCGCAGGGTTGCAGGACTTCTTTTTAGTTCCTAGAATTAAAAAAAGTCACAGCATGGGGAAAGTCTTTCTCATACATGGCCCCCCCAACTATGGAATAAACTTCTCACTTTCGTTCGAGATTCAGACACCCTCCAAGTTTTAAGTCTAGGCTAAAGACATACTTATTTACGCAGTGCTTTTGACTAGATTTAGACCAGGTTGCATGGCTTGGGTTGCTGGGGCCGGAATCTGGAGTCCATGTCTGGCCTGCCTGCCTTGTCCACTAGCCGGGAGTGTCGGGTGGGCGGTCTGGCTGAACTAGGCTTCAGTCCTCCGTGATCGTGACTCATGCATCTTCCTTAGAATAAAAGGCAGAGCTGGGGGTTTATAGTCAAAGAGTTCTTATGGTGATCAGAGGCGTTGGGTTTTGCTGTCTTCTGCCACTCGTGGGGTTGCCAATGTCTCATGTGATCCCTCTTGGCTGTGGTTTCCTACCAGTTCTCCTCTTTCTAGCTTTTCTAGCTATGCTGCTATAGCTAATGCTGCCGGGGTCTCATGCTACACTTGGCATCAGTGATTGACATGGCATCATTGATTGTTTATAAACACTGTGCTCTTAATCAATAACTAATTACATTTTCTGTTTTCTGCTCCGAGCTGTGGTTTCCGGCAGTTCTCGGCCCCACACATGATGTTCATCTGATGGAGCTCCCCTGTTGCATAATTCACATTTTCTATTCGACCATGACTCCATGACTTTAGTTTCGCTCTTAGATTATCATCTACGCCGCCCAAGGAGGTTGGGTCCCTTTTTGAGTCTTGGTCCTCCCAAGGTTTCTTCCTAGAACTAGGGAGTTTTTCCTTGCCACTGTCGCCCTAGGCTTGCTCAATTTGGGATTGGACGTAGTTATTAGGAGATAATCTAAACTTGTAAAGTTGCTTTGAGACAATGCTCCATTGTAAAAAGCGCTATACAAATAAATCTGACTTGACTTGACTTGTCTGTCATCCCTGTTTAGGCTGTGGATCATTCTTTTAGCCTTTCAAGCTATTGTCGGTCGCTGCTCACTGGGGAATATGCTAACAACAACTAGCACCAGTGCTAACTCGGTTCTACTCAACATCATGCCAACCGATATCTCCATGCAGACGTGGCGGCGACGCGAGGGTGATTCCCCACTATTACTACCAGTGGATTAGATGTAGACCTCGTTATATCCATCGGGGATCAAGCCGCTGGTTTTATTATTTAAAACACGGCGGTGAGAGTACCATCACATCCCTTTCGTCTGCTGCGCGTCCAGTCGCACAAGACCTGCGTCACTACCAGTGACATCATCAGAGCACAGCCAGACGGGATACAGATATTGCTGGGAAACGCGGGAGTGCCACAAAACCCGGAGTGGATTTCAGTATTCTTCGCCCAATAAATAAACTGGATTCAAGAAAAAATTTCATCACACTTGAACAACTAAATGTTCAGTCACTATCCAATAAAGCCTGGCTCATCCATGATCATATTCAGGAAAAGGGGTTGGACATTATGTGCCTCATTGAGACATGGCAACAGCCTGGGGTATATTTTGCCCTTAATGAAGCTTGCCCCCCTGGGTATTCATACCTAGAGAAAGCCAGGACAACTGGCCGTGGCGGGGGCCTTGCTGTTTTATATCGCAGCAACATTGAACTTTCATCTTTACCTGTTCCATCTGTTAGCTCATTTGAAAGCATGGTTTTAAAATGCAAGTGCCCTTTTCCTGTTACAATAGCTCTTATTTATCGTTCCCCTAAACCTCAGCCATCTTTCACTTTTGACATTCATAATTTTCTCATTTCACTTTGTACTTTTCACTCAAATATTCTGATAATGGGAGATTTCAACATACACATGGACTCTCACACCTGCCGACAAGCTTCTGATTTCAAACAAGTACTGGTGTCACGCCCCCTTCCAGCACCGCTCCCAAATCACGCAACCTGCCTCGTTCCTCATCACCCACCTACTGATCACCTGCACCTGTTCCACATTCCGGACTCCCTTCCTCACCATACATAAACACCATTCATCCACCACTACCCCGCTACACAACAAGGTATCAAGCTCGTCACCTAGCTCCTGCATTATCCTTTGCAGTAGTGTAAAACAAATAAATAAAGCCTTCGATCGAACTCCACTGCCTGCGTCTGTCTCCAGTCCCTACTCGGCGTTACAGTTTGTGTAGCCTACATGGAGACAGCAGCTAGTGGGACCAAACTCACCTCGACCATGGCGGAGCAGCTCGCCGAACTCCGCTCTCAGTTCCAGGAAGTAGCTCAGGCGGTCTCGTTGATGGCGGATAACCAGCGGTCGCTCAACGCGCTGGTCCCTTCGGTCAGCGACCTCACCCAACGCATGTCCCAGCTGACACCGTCCGCCACGGCACCATCGGCCTCAGTTCCGCTTCCTCCTAGCCCACCCAGGGCGCCTCAAGCGACTTACAGAATCGGTCTACCAGGGACGTATGGCGGCGACCCGGAACGCTGAGAGGGCTTCCTTGTCCAGTGTGGTCTGTATTTCGTCTACTCTCCTCCGGAGTCCGACGCAGCTCGCATCGCCCTGGTAATCTCCCTCCTCTCCAGTCGAGCCTTGGACTGGGCCACCGCCGTCTGGAACCAACAAGGGGAAGAGACCCGCGATTACGATCGCTTCGTCGCCGCTTTTCAAGCTGTGTTTCAGCATCCCCTGGAGAAGTCCTTCTCACTCTACGCCAGGGACGCCGCTCTGCCGCCGACTACGCGCTTCACTTCCGCACTCTGGCGGCTCAAAGTGGATGGAACACCCCTGCTCTACTCTCCGCTTTCTACCAAGGCCTGCGCCCCAAACTCAGGAGAGAATTGGCCGGGCGTGACCTCAATCTCTCTCTGGAGGAACTAATCACCCTCACCATTCGCCTAGACCAGCTTCTCACTCCTCGATCGACCTCCGCTCCTTGCCCCGTTCCCTGGGTTGCTTCTTCTGACGCCCGTGATTCCTCGCCTCCAGCGGAACCCATGGAGCTTGCTTGCACCCACCTGTCTTCCGAGGAGCGCCGACGCCGCTTCGAGCAGGGCCTTTGCTGTTACTGCGGCTCGGATCGCCATCTCCGTCCCGCCTGTGACCTCGCTCCGTCCACTGGATCAGCCCACACGCATGCCAGGGATCCGGCACGCACACCCCGGGTGAGTCGACTCTCTTTCGATACTTCATTCACCCTGCCGGTTCTCTTGCGGCTCGCTCACACCGACGTTTCTCTCCTAGCACTGATCGACTCTGGCACCCAGGGGAACTTCATCTCCGACCACCTCGTCTCCAAGTGGAGGATCCCCTGTTCTACTCTCCTGGCCGAACGCCGGATTACAGTGGCTGATGGACGTCCGCTCGGACAGGGACTGACCCGCATTACCGCTCCTCTCTGCCTGCTCACCAGCGCCACCCACCAGGAGTCCATCACTCTGTTTCCCGTGAGTTCTCTCGCCTACCCCATCATCCTGGGGCTTCCTTGGCTCCGCCGTCACGACCCTCTCATCTCATGGTTTGCCCGGGAACTCATCTGCTGGTCACCATGGTGCCAAGACTACTGCCTACTCCGTCCTGCCCTTCAGGTCAACTCTCTCTTGGGGCCCGCAACTCTCCCGGATAACGTGCCCAATGACTACAGGGACCTGGCCTCGATCTTCGCGTCAGGTATGCCTCCTCCTCTTCCTCCGCATCGCCCGTACGACTGCGCTATCGACCTCATACCGGACGCACCGCTTCCCAAAGCACGTCTATACCCTCTCTCGGTGGCCGAAGAACAAGCAATGTCGCAATCTCTGAATACCTCGACCTCTGCTTCATTCGTCCATCCACCTCCCCCATCTCAGTGGGGTTCTTTTTTGTGCCCAAGTGGGACGGCGGCCTCAGGCCCTGCATTGATTACCGTAGACTCAACCAAATCACTCGCAAGTATGCCTATCCGCTTCCGCTGGTGCCCTCATCCCTTGAACAACTCCGCACAGCCCACTGGTACACCAAATTGGATCTCAGGAACGCCTACAACCTGGTCCGTGTCAGAGAGGGTGATGAGTGGAAGACTGCTTTTAGCACCAGCACTGGGCACTACGAATATCTGGTGATGCCCTTCGGCCTGGCAAATTTCCATTAATGACGTGCTCCGGGACATGCTGGGCCACTTCATCGTTGTCTACCTGGACGACATTCTGGTATACTCGCCAGATTATGCCACTCACGTCTCCCATGTCCGCCAGGTGCTCAGGAGGCTCCAACTCCACCACCTCCGTGTGAAGGCAGAAAAGTGTGAGTTCCACTCTCAGACTGTGCGTTACCTGGGCTATGTCATTTCCCCAGATGGGGTCGCCATTGACAGTTCCAAGTTCTCCGCAGTCCTCTCCTGGCCCACGCCAACCACCATCAAGCAGCTACAGCGATTCCTGGGTTTCGCGAATTTCTATCGCCGCTTCATCAGGCACTTCAGCCGCACAGTGGCGCCCCTCACCGCACTGCTACGGGACAAACCCCGCTCTCTCCACAGGTCTCAGGATGCCGAACAAGACTTCAACGCGCTCAAAACAGCCTTCACCTGCGCTCTTGTTCTGGGACATCCCGACCCGGAACGCCCCTTCATCCTGGAAGTCGACGCCTCGTCCATAGGAGTTGGTGCCGTCCTCTCCCAGCGTCTCGGAGATCCACCCAAGCTGTGGCCTGTCGCCTTCTTTTCGCGCAAACTCACACCGGCTGAGCGCAACTACAACGTGGGGGACCGCGAATTGCTGGCCATCAAGCTGGCCCTGGAGGAATGGAGGCACTGGCTCGAGGGCTCCCGACACTCCTTCACTATCCTAACCGATCAGAAAAACCTGGAATACCTCCATTCAGCCAAGCGCCTCAATGCTCGCCAGGCCAGTTGGTCTCTCTTTTTCTCCCGCTTCACGTTTTCACCTACCGTCCAGGAACGAAGAACGTCAAGGCGGACGCCCTGTCTCGCAGCCTCGATCTCGAGCCACTCGCCCCAGATACACCCAAGACCATCCTCCCGGCCTCTTGCACCATCGGCGCCATCACCTGGGACTTCGAGCGCGAGCTGGATGACAGACTCTCCCAAATGCGCATTCCACCCAAGTGCCCGCCAGGCAAGAAGTTTGTGCCCTCCGACCTCCGCAACCGCCTCCTCGCCTGGGCTCATCTCTCTCTGTGTTATGGCCACCCTGGGGAAACACGCACCCATCAACTCCTGACGATGCGTTACTGGTGGGAAAGCATGCGCAAGGACGTGCACCACTACGTATCATCCTGCAGTGTATGCGCACAGGCAAAGACTCCTCGCACTCTCCCCTCGGGCCTGCTTCATCCGTTGCCCATGCCGGAACGACCCTAGTCGCACATAGCGCTCGACTTTGTCACAGATCTCCCTCTCTCCCACGGATTCACCACCATTCTCTCCGTGGTCAACTGCTTTTCCAGTGCAGTGCGCTTCGTTCCTCTGCCGAAGATCCCCTCTGCACTACAGACAGCGGAGCTACTGTTTGAGCACGTCTTCCACGTTTTCGGCATCCCAGAGGACGTCCTGTCTGACCGCGGACCCCAGTTCTCCTCAGCGGTATGGCGTGCATTCATGGCAAAGCTGGGTGCCTCCATCAGCCTCTCCTTCGGATACCACCCGCAAACCAACGGACAGTGCGAGCGAGTCAATCAGGAGTTAAAGAAGTTTCTCCGGTGCTACTGCCTCCACAACCCACACGACTGGGCCCAGTTTCTCCCATGGGCCGAGATAGCCCAGAACTCTCTGCGCCACTCCTCCACCGGCCTCACGCCATTCCAGTGTGTCCTGGGCTACCAGCCTCCTTTTGTGCCCTGGGATTCCTCTGACTCCTCGGCCGTCGATGACTGGTTCAAACGCAGCGACGATGTCTGGTGCCAGGTCCATCATCACATCGGCAAAGCCATCTGCCGGTACAAGAGGCACGCTGACCGGCACCGTCGCGCTGCTCCAGACTCCCAACCGGGAGACTGTGTCTGGCTGTCGGTCCGGGGACTGCGCCAACCACAGGGAAGTACCCCTTTTTCTCCTCGTTTTCTGGGACCATATAAAATAGTTCGCCGTATCAACGACGTTACCTATCGTTTACAACTGCCTGTCCACTTACGTATCTCTCCCACCTTCCATGTTGCGCATCTGAAGCCCTGGGTCCCCGGTCCGCTGGCGGATTCTTCACCAGCTGACCAGCCTCTGCCGGCCGACCAATTGGAGGCTTCCGCCTACACGGTTCGTCGCCTCCTGGACTCTCGCTGTGTGCGTCTGCAATATCTGGTGGAGTGGGAGGGCTACGGCCCTGAGGAGAACAGCTGGGTGGATGCGAAGGACATCCTGGATCCCCTCCTCACCCAGGACTTCCACGCCGCTCATCCCGACCGACCGGTGCCCAGGCCGCGCGGTCGCCCACGCAAGTCCTCCTCTCCCCTCCGGTCCTCCGGCTCCCGCCGCGCTCCTGCCGGTACGAGTCCTTCGAGGGGGGGTACTGTCACGCCCCCTTCCAGCGCCGCTCCCAAATCACGCAACCTGCCTCGTTCCTCATCACCCACCTACTGATCACCTGCACCTGTTCCACATTCCAGACTCCCTTCCTCACCATACATAAACACCATTCATCCACCACTACCCCGCTACACAACAAGGTATCAACCTCGTCACCTAGCTCCTGCATTATCCTTTGCAGTAGTGTAAAACAAATAAATAAAGCCTTCGATCGAACTCCACTGCCTGCGACTGTCTCCAGTCCTTACTCGGCGTTACAACTGGACTGTCTCAACTTACAACAACACGTTAAAGGACCAACACATAACAAAGGTCACACATTGGACTTGGTTATCACAGATTCAATTCAAATCATAGATCTGCAGGTGTTGGACATTGGTGCCTCTGACCACCAGGCAATTGCAGTTAAAATCCCAATATCCTCCCAGTTGGCCAAACCAAAACAACAGATAACTTTCAGGAACATCAACAGCATTGACTCCACCTCCTTCCAACATGATCTTCACTTTCTTTCTGTCTCGCCTGAATTGTCAGTCTCCGACCTTGTGGACTATTACAGCAATAGCCTTAGTTCCATTTTGGACATTCATGCTCCACTAAAAACTCCCGCTCAGCACCCTGGTTTAATAACCATTTTAGGGCCATGAAAAAGTCTGGCCGTGTCCTGGAGCGGGCCTACAAAACATCTGGGCTAACGGTGCACAAGTTGGCCTACCGGGAACATCAGAGATCATATGCTAAAGCTCTTTCTTCAGCAACATCAGGACACTACTCCACAATTATTAGAAATAACTCGGGTAATTCTCAAAAATTATTTTCTACCATCAAACACCTTTTCAAATCACAGACTCAATCTCATCACATGCCAACAGTAATTAACTGCAATAATTTTCTTGATTTTTTCACCTCAAAAATCAACAACATTCGCTCTCATCTCTCTTCTACATACAGCTCTACTTTAGACACCCCAAAAACACTTACCCTACAACATCTTTCTCATTTCTCTCTCACAACGCAGACAGAGGTCGAGAAGATAATTTGCACCTCTAAACCATCTACCTGTTCCTTAGACCCCCTTCCCTCCCCCCTGCTCAAAAATTACTTCTCTTACATTAGTCCTATCATCACCAAAATAATCAATCTATCGCTTGAAACTGGAACCGTCCCTAACTCTCTCAAAACAGCTCTCATTAAACCCCTTTTAAAAAAACCTACTTTTGACCCTGAACCCCTCTCGAATTACCGCCCCATTTCAAATCTTCCATTCATTTACAAAATCCCTGAAAGAGTTGTTTCTATTCAACTTCATAATCATCTTAAATCCAATAATCTTTATGAAAAATTTCAATCTGGTTTTCGTCCATCCCACAGCACTGAGACAGCTTTAATCAGAGTCACCAGTGATCTCCTGATGACCTCTGATTCCGGTTATCCTCTTATTCTTCTCGACCTCTCTGCTGCGTTTGACACTATCGATCACCAGATTCTTCTACACCGCTTACAGCATCACACTGGCAACACTGACATTGCCCTTCAATGGTATCATTCTACCTTACTGATACAGTGGTATGAAGAAGTTTTGGGGCACCCCTGATATTTTCATGATTTTTAGTTTTTAAATCTTGGTTTTTCAGATCAGCAACTTGAATAAATATATCATATACAGATGAACAAGTGATATGTTGAGAAGTGAAATTAAGTTATAGGATTTACAGAAAGTGTGCAGTAATTATTCAAACAAAATTAGGCAGGTGCATAAATTTGGGCACCCCAGCAGAAAAATTACATCAATATTTAGTAGATCCTCATTTTGTAGAAATAACAGCCGCTAAACGCTTCCTACAGCTTCCAGTCTGGATTCTGGTTGAAGGTGCTTTGGACCATTCTTCTTTAGAAACATCTCCAGTTCAGTCATCTTTGATGGTTTCCAAGCATGGACAGCCCACATTTTCAGTAATATTCATGTCTGGGGACTGAGATGGCCATTCCAGAACGTTGTACTGGTTCCTCTGCATGAATGCCTTAGTAGATTATGAGCAGGGTTTGGGGTCGTTGGCCTCGGTGCAACTTTGTCACTGATTCTTGAACATTGTTCTTAAGAATCTGGAGATATTAACTGGAATCCATGCGACCCTCAATTTTAACAAGATTCCTAGTACCTGCACTGGCCACACAGTCCCGCGGGCATTATGGAACCGCCACCAAATTTTACTGTGGGTAGCAAGTGTTTGTCTTGGGAGGCTGTGTTCTTTTTTTTTCCGCGCCTTGTTATGTCCAAATAACTCATTTTATTTCATCAGTACACAGCACTTTAATCCAAAATGAAGCTGATTGTCCCAAATGTGCTTGTAGCACACCTCAAGTGACTCTGTTTGTGGCGTGTCTGCCGAAAAGGCTTCTCCGGCATACTCCCTACAGCCTCTCCTTGTGCAAAGTGCGCTGTATAGTTTAACATTGACAGTGGACACCATCTGCAGCAAGATGAGGTTGTAGGTCTTTGGAGGGTGGTCTGTGGCTTGACTATGACTTTCTCACCATCCTTCGCCTCTGCCTATTGAGGATTTTTCTTTGGGCGGCCACTTTCGTTCGGGAGTTTCCTTAACTATAACTGGTGCCTGTGGTCTGCCTTGCCTCACTATGTTCCTCACAGTGGAAACTGCAGCTGAAATCTCTGATAGAGCTTTTTTCCCTTCCTGAACCATGATTTTGAACAACCGTTGTTTTTCAAGGCCATTTGAGAGTTGTTTGAGGCTCCCATGTTGCCACTCTTTTCCCCCCAGAGAAGATGCAAAGAGGAGAAAAACTTCCATTTGGCCACCTTAACACTTTCTCATATTTGGATTCACTTGTGTATGTAGATCAAGGGTCAATGAGTTTACAAAACAAATTTTGTGTTCCAATAATTAATGCTAAAGGTATTCAAATGCAAGGGTTCCCAAATTTATGCACCTGCCTAATTTTGTTTGAATAATTACTGCACACTTTCTGTAAAACCTATAAACTTAATTTCACTTCTTAAATATCACGGTGTTCATCTGCTATATGATATATTTACCTGAAATTGCTGAGCTGGACAACCAATGATTTATAAAGAAAAATCATGAAAATTATCAGGGGTGCCCAAACTTTTTATACCACTGTAGGACCGAGCACGTGGTCATGGGGGAATTCAAGCTTGCCCCCACATTGTGTCCTGTTGGGGTCCCCCAGGGCTCTGTTTTCTCTCGGCCCTACCCTGTGTTCACATTGAATTCCCTTGGCTGGTCATCTCAAGCATGGTTTAATTTCCATTGTTTGCTGACGAACAACACAACTCTACCTTAGGTTATCCCCTCTGCCCCTCCCTCTGCTTATTATCAGCCACCTAACCCCTGTCTGGAGGAGATGGGGCATGATGAGCCAGAATTTTCTTTCTGCCCCCAGCTAAACGGCTCAAAAACAGAAGCCATTCAAATTGGCACCTCCCATCAACTTCAATCCTCTCTAATTATGTCAATTTCTCTTTTTGGCCACAGCATTCCCCTCTCTCCTTGTGTAATTAACCTTGGGGTCAGGTTTGATCCCAACCTTTCATTTGACAATCACATCAACCATATCTGCAAAACAGCATTTTTTCACCTACGTAATATTTCTAAACTACGTTCCTCACTTTCCCTCCCAGCTGCAGAGAAGCTCGTCCATGCCTTTGTCTCCTCCAGATTGGACTATTGTAATGCACTCCTCATCGGAATCCCTGGCAAGAGCCTCCAAAAGCTCCAGTATGTTCAAAACTGCGCTGCCAGGGCTTGATGAGGGTGTGGAAACAAGAGCACATCAACCCCATCCTCCACACCCTTCACTGGCTCCCCATTCACCTCCGCATAGAATACAAGGTTCTTCTGCACACCCACCACTGTCTCCACGGTGATGCCCCAATCTATCTCACTGATCTCCTCACACCACATACCTCATCCAGAACCCGGTCTGGCCAGCGGCATTGTTTACTTCAGCCCAGGACACGGCTTAAAGCAATGGGAGCCTTTGAGGCCGCCACACCCCATCTGTGGAATGCTCTCCCGGACTACCTCAGGGCTCTACAGACGATCGATGCTTTTAAAAAAGGACTTAAAACTTACCTTTTTAGAAAATGATATAGTTAATATTCTACATTGTTGCTCTATTTTATGTGTGATTTTTTTTAAATCCAAATTGTTGTTTTTATTGTTTCCCTATATTGTAGCACTTTGAGATTTGTGTTCAAATGTAAAGTGCGTTACAAATAAAATGTATTATTATTATTATTATTATTATTATTAAAGGCGGAACTATAGTCCACAAAGAGCATCCTGATGTAGGAGTCTTTGTTGTCCAGGTGAGAGAGAGAGTAGTGGAGGGCAGCAGCAATGGAATCCGAGGTGGATTTGTTGGCATGGTAGGCGTACTGCAGGGGAGCCAGGGTATTCGGTATACTGCACTGAATGTGGGCCAGCACCACTCTCTCGAAGCACTTCATAATGATTGGAGTGACTGCCACAGACCTGTAGTCATTCAGGCAAGTGGGGGGGGGCTCTTCTTCGGAATGGGGATGATGGTTGTGGTTTTGTAGCAGGAGGGAACGATGCTCTGGTTGAGGGATAGGTTGAAAATGGAGGTGAGAACATCAGCCAGCTGGTTAGCACATACTCTGAGGGCTCGCCCAGGAATGTTGTCTGGTCCTGCCACCTTGCGGGGGTTGATCCTCTTCAGAGCTCTGCATACCTGGCCTGATGATACCAATGGTGGGGAGGAGGGGGGTTGGGAGGGCTGGGTGTGCATGTGCCTCTCTGTGCTGCTGCTGGAGATCTCAAAGTGGGAGTGGAAGCTGTTAAGGTCATTTGGTAGGCTGTCTGTGGAGCTGATGATGTTGGTGGTGTTCCTGTAGTCTGTGATGTGCTGCAGGCCTTGCCTCATCTGCTTGGAGTCAGCTGTGGAGTAGAAACCGTTCAGTTTCTCCCTGTACTGCCTCTTAGCTGCTGTGATGGCTTTCCTCAGCCTGTACTTCGCAGCTTTGTACTCAGTCTCATTGCCTGAACTAAATGCAAGAGAGCGAGCACGCAGCATGTGTCGTACCTGACTGTTGATCCACGGCTTCTGGTTGGGGAAAATCTTCACCTGTATGGTGGGAACGATGATATCCACAGAAGTGCTGATGTAACCGGACATGTGATCGGCATATTCCTGTATATTTACAGTAGAGTCCTCCAAGGTGGCTGCAACTTTAAACACATCCCAGTCTGTCATAGCAAAACAGTCCTGCAGGATGCCCTCTGTCTCCAGTGTCCATCTTTTAACTGTTTTGGTTACAGGGTTTGTTTGTTTAAGTCTTTGTCTGTAGGCCGGGTACTGGAATAGAGAAATGTGGTCAGAGTGTCCAAAGTGGGGGCGGGGTACAGCCCTGTATGCACCGCGCACATTGCTGTACACATGATCTAGGGTGTTCTTGTCACGGGTGGGAATGTCCACATGCTGGTAATATTTGGAAAATACAGTCCGTAAATTGCACTGGTTGAAATCACCAGCGTTGATAAAGATGGCATCAGGATGAGCCGTCTCTAACGTGCTGATGATGTTGTGGAGTCTGCCGTAGAATTAGCCCGTGGGGGGATATAAACAGTGGCTAAGAACACGACATTAAATTCCCATGGCAGATAATAAGGACGACATTTTACTCTGGTGAACAGTGCTTATGAATGGTCTGTGCATCTCCACACCATGCATTGCTCACGAACACACACACACCTCCCCCTTTAGCCTTATTGGAGGCTGCCGTCCGATCTCCTCGGTGTACGGAGTGAGTCTCAAGCTAAATGGTGCTGTCCGGCACTTTGTCTGAAAGCCAAGTCTCAGTGAAAATTAGAGCACAACACTCTCTTATTTCCCGCTGTGATGTAATCCTTGCTCTCAACTCGCCCAGTTTGTTATCCAAAGACCGCACGTTAGCTAGCAGGAGGCTAGGCACTGGTGGTCGGCTAGCGCGAGTTTTTAGCCTAGCATGTAGCCCTCCCCTCTTGCCTTGCTTACGTCGCCGTCTCAGATGAAACCAAAATAGAACTTTTTGGTAAAAACTCAACTCGTCATGTTTGGAGGAAGAAGAATGCTGAGTTGCATCCCAAGAACACCATACCTACTGTGAAGCATGGGGGTGGAAACCTCATGCTTTGGGGCTGTTTTTATGCAAAGGGAACAGGATGACTGATCCCTGTTAAGGGAAGAATGAACAGGGCCATGTATGGTGAGATTTTAAGCCAAAACCTCCTTCCATCAGTGAGAGCATTGAAGATGGAACGTGGCTGGGGCTTCCAGCATGACAATGATCACAAACACACCGCTCGGGCAACGAAGGAGTGGCTCCGTAAAAAGCATTTCAAGGTCCTGGAGTGACCTAGCCAGTCTCCAGACCTCAACCCAATTGTGGAGGGAGTTGAAAGTCCATGTTGTCCAGCAACAGCCCCAAAACATCACTGCTCTAGAGGAGATCTGCATGGAGGAACAGGCCAAAATACCAGCTACAGTGTGTGCCAACCTGGTGAAGACAGGAAATGTTTGACCTCTGTCATTGCCAACAATTGCAATTGC